>PVJA010000429.1:0-175263 GCA_004027025.1 Myocastor coypus
ATTTTTTCTTTTACATGATTGAACACATATTTTTCATTAAAATTAGCAGTCACAATTGAAGAAACAGTGGCTTATCTTTCTGATGAAGGGATCAAACTGCTGAGTCTTTTTCTTTCTTTGTCTTTTTGAGACAAGGCCTCACTATGCAGCTCAGGCTGGCCTTGAGCTCACTTTTGTAACCCAGGCTGGTCTTGAACTCACCCTGATCCTCCTGCCTCAGCCTCCCAAGCTGCTAAATCTTAAGGCCTCTGCAAATGTTGCTTTAACAAATAAAATAAGACCTTTTATTTTGATTATTCCTGGTGATCAGCAATTTTGTTTCTCCAGTGGTTTCCATCTGCCAAATAGTCATGACAATTGTTTTGACGTGGTGCCCACACTTCCAGATATTCTACCCGATGGATCCTCTTTCCAAGCACAACAGCTATGGCAGCCTACACTCAAGTCCATCCGCCGGGACTTCTCTATTGAGGCAGGCCAAGAACTCCTGCTTTAGCTGCCAGAGCCTCCTTCTGCTGAATATGGTATTCCTGAAATCTCATGGATATTCTTTGTGTCATTTTTAAATATTGCTGTAAGCAGGGTTCTGAACAGGTGATCTCTTCAGGTTTTACTTCTTTTGTTGTGAAGTCTTTAACACAGTCCAAAAAGTAGGTTTCTGTAAGTTTATTGTAGGTTTCCAGGAATTCCCTAAACTGTTTTATCTGATCAGATTCGGATATCTGTGCGGCCATATTCTTCAGGTATCTGTATAGTCACCTTTTCTGATGCATGGGTTTCCTCAGTTCCTGAGAAGTAGTTCTCCAACTGCTCAGTGTTTCCAGTAAGGTGTAATTTCTCACTCAATCACCGGCTTTGGTATTGGGTGGGTGGGGTTAAGGCAAGCGTCTTGATTGAGGTTAAGGCTGAGAATCTGTTATTGTTTAATTTCTTATTTATTTGTTTGTTTATTTATTTATATTTTGGAGTACTAGAAATCAAACTCAGGACTTTCCACTTGCCAGGGAGGCACTGTGCCACTGAGCTCTATTCCCAGGCCCTGTTTAATTTCTTAATGATTGCCATTTTTTCTGGAATAAAGTACAATCTTAGCACTACTCTAATTTGCATTTCTCTAATGGCCAGAGATAATGAACATCTTTTTCTTATATTTATTATCATTGGTATTTCTTCCTCCAGGAAGTATCTGTTCATGTCTCTTGCCAATTTCTTGACTGAATCTTTCATTTAGGTGGTTTAATTGTTTTGAATTCTTTGTATATTCCAGATATTAGTTCTCTGTTTGAGGAATTACTGGCAACCTATCCTTTGGTTGTCTTTTCACTCTACTGATTGATTCTTTTGCGGTACACAATGTCTTTAATCTGATATAATCCCGTTTGTTGATTCTTGGTGTTATTTCTTATAAAATTGATGTTTTGTTTAGAAAATCATTTCTTGCTTCTATGTTTTCAAATGTTTCATCTATTTTATCTTCCAGTAGGTTAATGTTTCTGTTTCAGTGTTTGATCTAAACATCTATCCTGATCTATTTTGATTTCACTTAGCATATGGTGGGTGACAAGAATCCAGTTCCAGGCATCTGCACACAGATAACTGATTTTCTCAGCACCACACAGTGAATATGCTCTTTCCTCTTAAGATATGCTCTTGGTTCCTTTGTTGAAGATTAAATGGCTGGATGTGTCTGGGGAAGCTTCTGTGCCCTCAGTTCGGTTCCCCTGATCCATGCATCTGTTTTGGTTCTGGTATTGAGCCTTTTTATCATGATTGCTTTGTAGCATAGCTTGCAGTCAGGTATCGCTGTGGCTCCTGCTTTGCTCTTGTTGACCAGAGCTGCCATTCTGGGTCTTTTCTGGTTCTATATGAATTTCAAGGTTTTTTTTTTCTTTTTGAAGATAAGATTTCACTATGTAGTACAGGCTGGTCTTAAATTCACTGTGTAACCCAGGTTGGCCTCAAAATCACAGCAATCCTCTTCCCTCAACCTCCTGAGTGCAGGGATGACAGATGTGTGCCACCACACCTGTTTTAGGAAATGTTATTCTTTTTTTTTTGGTGGGACTGGGGTTCAAACTCACGACCTTGCACTTGCCAGGCAGGCACTTGTGCCACGGAGCTATCTCCCCAGCCCCAGGAAATGTTATTCTTATATTTTTAAAATATTATGGTGGCATTTTGATTGGGGCTATATTGAATCTGTATAACAGATTTGGGAGTATGATCATTTTGACTTTTTTTTTTTTTTAGTGCCAGGGGCTGAACTCAGGACCCTGTGCTTGCCAGGCAGGCATTATTCTCCTGAGCTATCTCCCAGCCCCATTTTGACAATATTGATTCTGTCTCTCCAGGAATTGGGAGCATTTTTCCATTTTCTGATGTCATCCTTGATCTCCTTTTTAAGAATACTGTAGTTTTCTTTGTTAAAGTCTTTTGCTTCCTTGATTAGGTTAATTCCTAGGTATTTCATTTTCTTAAAGCTATTGTGAGTGGTACTATCTTCATAATTTCCTCGTATCCCATTCCTTGCTGGTGTACACAAATGCAGGACTTCAACATGACTGAATAAAGGAGTCACACTGGGGTCTCAGAGAAAATCAACTAAAAACACAGGTAATTGAAAGAGAAGGAAGGACACGCAAAATTAATCGGAAATAAACTTGCAGGTCAAATAAACATAGGCATAGGACTTTATTATTTTTATTACTTTTAATAAGAAATTACAATGTGACAGTTTCAAAACACATTAGTAATACATTCTCAATAATTGATACAATGCATATTGTTGTCCTCATTGTAGGGGACCACAGAGGAAAGGGATTGAAGGCATATAGTGTGCCTAAGGAGAATCACCTAGAGAGAAGGCATAGGACTTTATAAAACTATAATCCAGCAATGTTATGGTTTGCGCATAGGTTCCCCCCCCCCGCGCCCCCCAGAGCCTCACGCAGTCTTGGAGCAGCTTCTGGAATTTGTAGTTGTTCATTGTGGAAATGGGTGCTGCACCTCCCCTGGGGCAGGTGATTTGCATTTCAATGTAAGATAGGAAGAGAAGTTAGCTGCTTGAGCTGCTAGCTCTCTCTGGGCTCTTGCTCTTGCCTGCCACCGTAGAAGGTTGTCCTCTCCCATGTGTCACTCTGCCTTGGAGCCAGCTGAATAGGGACTGATGCCTCCAGTAACTATAAGCTGAATAAACCTTTCCTTCCTTTAGTTTGAGTGTTGGGTATTTGTCCCAGCAACGAGAGAAGAGTAACTAAGACACCAGCCCATAGCAGTGTCTGTGGGTTTCCCACCAGCAGGATCAGAGCAGGAATCACCAGTCCCAGGAAGTTCCGAGAGACTGCAAATGTGTGGCTACCTCCGTCCACACACAGAGGACACTGCAGCCTGGCAACAAATTTCACGAGCACACCCAAGGCAGAGAGATTGCTCCCTCCGTGACCAGCCACAAATGCTAATGGTTTCTGTGCTTTGTTCTTGCTGCTACATTATTATTTTATGTATTTGACACATAAAATATGTAATTTTATGAGGCAGGGCCTCACTACATTGAAGTTTATTATTAATTCTAAGAGTTTTTTGGTGAAAGTACTTGGGTCTTCTATGTCATGTTATCTGCAAATAAAGATTTTTGTTTTTTAATTTACTCATTTTTATTTATGTTATGGACAGGTCAGCCTGCCCTGGGGGTGGGGCTGGTGCAGCATGTGGTGCTGGGGATCGAACTGCAGTCCCTGAGGTTGCCTAAGCTTGCCTAAAGCAGATGCTTTAGACTGCTGAACTATCTTGCCGGCCCCAATAAAGATATTTTGAGTTGTATTTTTTCTATACATATTCCTTTTGTTTCTTCCCCTGCCTAATTGCCCTAGTTAATGTTTCAAGAATAAAAGAGATGATAATGGACATCCTTGTTTTGTTTTGATTTGAAGGGAAATGGTTTTAGTTTTCTCCCATTTAGTATAATACCAGCTATTATTTTGTCATATATATCTTTTATCATATTTAGAGTATTTTTATTATTACATATTTAGTACAGGGTCTTGCTATGTAGCTTGGAACTCATAGTAATCCTCCTGTTTTCAGCCTCCCCAGTGCTGGGATTCAAGGCATACACCATGCCTGGTCTTGGTGGCTGGCTCAGCATGCCCAGTGGGTTTGGCAGTGTATACGGTGCCAGGGATCAAACCCTGGTCTGTGTGCTTTGCCTAAGCAGGTGCTTAGTCCATTGAACTATCTTGCCAGCCCAGTATAATTCTTCTATACCTTTTGGCTTCATTTTTTTAAAATCATGAAGTGTGTTGGATCTTATTAAAAATCCTCTCTTTCTCTTCTTCCTCCTCCTCCTCTTCTTATCCTCCTTCTCTTCCTCCTTCTCCTCCTCCTCTTTCTCCTCCTCCTTCTTCTTGCAAGGGGGCTGGCTTCTGTTCTTCATCTATGGAAATGATCATATGGTTTTGACCTTGTATTTGTGTGATATAATGCAATGTATTTATTGACTTACATATACTGAAGTACTCTTGCATCTTTGCAATGAAACTTGCTCGATCATGATATATCATTTTTTTTTGATATTGTGCTGCATTGTACTTGCTAATATCTAGTTGAGGATTTTGGAATCTATGTTCATTAAGGAGATTGGCTTATAGTTTTCTTTTTTAGTTGGATCTTTACCTGCTTTTGGGATCAGGGCTAATGGGTTCCATTAATGAGTTTGGGAGTCTTCCATTCCTTTCAGTTTCTTTGAAGGGCTTTAGGAGCTGGTGATGTAATGCCATTAAAGGGTTTGTAGACTTCAGCAGTGAATTCTACATCAGTTTCTGATTCTGTATTACTTAAGCATATTTATGTCTTCTAGACTTAGCTTTGTTATGTGTCTAAAAATCTGTCCATTTCTTGAAAATTTGCTGGAATACATATGTAGTTTTTATTTTCTCAGTTTCTACAGTGTCTGCTGTAATTTCACCTTTTTAATATCTTAAAAAATTTAAAAATATTTTATATATTTGGTACAAGGTCTTGATACACAGCTGGGACTCTTAGTGATCCTCCTGACTCAGCCTCCCCCATGTGCAGTACTGGGGCTCAAACCTGGGTCTCTGAGCTTGCCAGGCAGGCATTTAGACCACTGAGATATCACCTCGGTTCTGACCTTTTAAATTCCTAATTGCATTGATGTGAGTCTTCTCTCACTTTCTCTCCAGTAAGTCTGACTAGAGGCTTATCAACTAACTCTTTTAAAGAACCAATTTTTAAATATTTGTTAATTTTTTTGTGTGTTTCTTTTTTGTTCTCAATTTCATTGATTTCTGTTTTCATCTTTTTTTTTTTTTTTGTGGGACTAGGGTTTGAACTCACGACCTTGCACTTGCCCAGCAGGCACTTGTGCCTCGGAGCTATCTCCCCAGCCCCTCTGTTTTCATCTTAATTACCTTCTCTCCTTAATTTCAGTCTGGGGCTGGTTTGTTGGAGAAATGCTGGAGTTTGTGTGCTGGGAAGAAACCTTGCAACTTTGAGCTGGGGTAAAAGAGGCTCCTGGGAGCTTGGCTGCAGCCTGCCGGATTGGAGCCCCCGGACTGCTCGGATGTGATGAAGGCGTCACCGTATCTCACAGACTCCCGACTTCCTCATTAACTTTCCACCTTTTCTTTTTGGAACATATATTTCTTTATGTGCTTTTCATCCTTATGACCATTTCCAGAGACTTTAAGATTGTTTTCTTTTTTTTTTTTTTTTTAAATTTATTTATTTATTTATTTTCTTGTTTCAGAACCTTTGTTTGTTTATTCATTCATTTTTATGGCTGGCTCAGCCCGCCCCGAGAGAAGGGCTGGCGCAGCATGTGGTGCCTGGGATCGAACCGAAGTCCCTGAAGCCGCCCAAACTTCCCCAAGCAGGCGCTCTAGACCACTGAGCCATCCCGCCAGGCCCCAAGATTGTTTTCTAAAGCATGCTTTTGCTCTGGTCATTATGGAGGCGCTGGCAGAGCCCCAGATGTATCCCACCCATCCCTTGCGTGTGTGGACTTGACCAATCTTTGCAGGACTTTCCTGACAACTTCCTGAGTATTTCAAAGATTCAGAACATTTCAGATCATTTGTCTTCCAACTTAGTTGGGTTTTATTTAAATTCTCCATCATTGAAACTTTCATAGTGACATTATTATTGCAGTCATAATCAATATTCACTTAGAGTTACCCGTGTATTTACTAGTTTCATTGATCTTCATTTTTTCTGCATGTCTATCATCTGAGATTTATCTTCTAACTAAACATTTTTACTTGAGTTAGAATATTCCCTAATGTATATTGTATTTAAGATGATTTTTCTTCATTTCTGTTTGGTTGAAAATGTTTATGTCTCAATTTCTGTTTCTTTACTTTTCTCTTTCTTTCTTTCTTTCTTTCGTTTTCTTCTTCTTTTTTTTTTTTTGGAACTGGGCATTGAACTCAGGCCCTTGTGTTTACTGGGTAAGCACTTATTCTACTGATCTATCTCCCCAGACTTGTTGATAGGTTTCAAAGGAGGATATTGCTATACAAACTTTTTTCAGTAGTTGAGGCCATCATTCCTCTTCTGGTTTTTATATGCTTTTCTAAAACCTTAGTTGTTAGTCTAATTGTTATACTTTTTTTAGTGAACTACTGGACACATCTTTATTTACAGTTCAGAAATGCCTCAGTGTGTGTGTGTCTGTGTGTGTGTGTCTGTGTGTGTGTGTGTGTGTGTGTGTGTTTTGAGACAGGCTCTCACTATATATTGAGGCTGGCCTTGAACTCACTATTTAGCCCAGGCTGGCATCAAACTCTTGGTGATCCTCCTGCTTTAGCCTCCTGATTGCTGAGATGATGGGTGCGCACCACCACACCCAGCCAGAAATAACTTATACATAGTTTCAAATTAGCCTTTCAAATGCAGTTTCTGGTGATTATATTTACATTAAAAACAAAACAAAAATACCCACTCCAAAATCAAGCCCCAAACCAAGCAAGGGCCTCATTTGCACCTGTGATGTAGCTGAAAGGAGTGGGGATGGAGAAGTTCTTTTGACATTTTACCTCTCCCAAGCCACTGCCTGGACCCTGTTCCTACAGCGACCATGGGTGACAGCCTGTGTCCAGGGGCCTCCATGTTTGCCTCAGAATTTCCAGGGTCCATGACAGTGCAGTGCTCCTGTTTGCTCAGGAGGATTCCCAGCACTTTGGGGTTAGTGTCCATCAGATCCTTGAAGTGTGAAGAGGCAGAAGAGGCCTGGCAGTGAGCTGGAAGTGAGCCAAGCCCTTGGAAAGGGTGTATGTGTGTGCATATGGGGGGCTCGTCGCAATGGGAAGCACCTACATTGCCTGAAAGCACTACCGGACAGAAATGGAAAGCCAGTGCAGAGGAGAGCAGCTCTGTACCTGGGGTTGGGCATGGCCACCTTGTCCTCCCTGTCATCAGTCCCTTGGCCCCTTCAGTCCCTCCGTCAGCTGACACCAGGTTAGTCCTTGAGCTTGTTTTCCGGCTGTGTCTCAGTACATGTCCTGGAGTGCACATGCTTGCAGTCTTCTGGAAGCCGCAGATCTAGGGAGACCTATGGGCAGGGATGGAGAAAACTGACAGCACAGCCTCAGTTTACCACGCACTCAGGGCAGCGGAGATCTTGCTGCAGGCAGTAGACATCATCCTAGCTCCCAACTTCTGGCGCCTCTCAAGCAGTGCTGTATTGACTCAGTGCTTTTCTCAACATGAGCTGGTTCTGCTTTAGTAAAAGCATCAGTGGCCAAAGCTTTACATTAACATCGTAAATTAAAATCTGGTGTCTGGCCGGGCGTGGTGGCTCACGCCTGTAATCCCAGCACTCGGGAA
Organism: Myocastor coypus; assembly: GCA_004027025.1. Lineage (NCBI taxonomy): Eukaryota > Metazoa > Chordata > Mammalia > Rodentia > Myocastoridae > Myocastor > Myocastor coypus. The sequence goes on from PVJA010000429.1 coordinate 7,846, forward strand.
GCTGAGGCAGGAGAATTGGTGCGAGTTCGAGACCAGCCTGGGCTACAAAAGTGAGCTCAAGGCCAACCTCAACTGCATAGCAAGACCCTGTCTCAAAAAGACAAAAAAAAAAAAAAAAAAAAAAAAAAAAAAATCTGGTGTCTGAAAGCAGTCAAGAGGTAATGAGATTCTAACTAGGGACACTCTGCACCCAGATTCTGAGCCTTGACTGCACTGTTCCTGTCTAAGAAGGCCATTGATTGTGAGAGGGTTGTACACATGACACTAGCTAGCTTTCAGGAGCCTGCCTTGTGATGAGTCAGAGTGCACATTCGGAGAAGGCCATTCTGGTTTGCTTTGGTTTGGTTTATTGAGATAGGGTCTTAGCCGGGCGTGGTGGCTCACGCCTGTAATCCCAGCACTTGGGAGGCTGAGGCAGGAGGATCGTTGTGAGTTCGAGACCAGCCTGGGCTACAAAAGTGAGCTCAAAGCCAGCCTCAACTGCACAGTGAGACCCTGTCTCAAAAAAAAAAAAAAAAAAAAAAAAAAAAAAAAAAAAAAAAAAAAAGAGATAGGGTCTTGTTCTGCAGTTCAGGTTGGACTTGAACTCACTATGGAGCCCGAGTTGGCCTTAAACCCTCCAGCCTCAGCCTCCCAAGTGCTAGAACTACAGACATGTACCGCGAGAGCCAGTTTATTCAGGAAAGACCCTAACCGTTGTACATTAAAGGCAATATAATTTGTTTCTTTTTGGGTGTGGTGATGCCTGCCTGCAATTCCAGTACTTGGTGGGCTGAGGCAGGAGGATTGCGTGGATCTAAACCCAGCCTGGGCAACATAGTGAGCCTCAGCCCAGTCTGTACTACATAGCAAGACCTGGTCTCAAAAAACTTCTTGTTTTTTTTTTTCTTAATTGCCTTGAAGATTCTCCCCGTCCCTACTTGGTACTAGGGATGGTACCCAGACTATTCCACCGAGCTACATCCCCAGAACTTCTACTTTGGATAAGGTCTGTCTTAGTCACTAAATGACCCAAGTTGGGCCCAGTCTTGTGATCTTCCTCTTTGGCCTCCCAGAGTGCTGAGATTACAGGCCTGAGCCACACTTGACTAGATTTTCTTTCTTTTTTAAGGCTGTTGTATGTCCAAGTGTTTGTTTATTCTACCCATTATATTCAAAGTCTGGGAAGCCCTTTAATTCTATAACTACTGCATGTTTTTCTTAACTTCTGGATGAGCTGGGGAGACAGGTCAGTGGCACAAGCACCTGCCTGGCAAGGTCCCAAGTTCAATCACCAGTACCAAAAAAAAAAAAAAAAAAAAAAAAAAAAAAAAAAAAAAAAAAAAAAAAAAAAAAAAAAAAAAAAAAAAAAAAAAAAAAAAAAAAAAAAAAAAAAAAACCTCTATAACTTCTGAAATGTTGCCATCATATATTCCCTTTCACATTCCTTTTGTCCTCTTTCTCCTGGAGCTTCAGTGACATATTCTGGTCCTCATTCTGTTTCTTTGTCTTCTCCTCTCATTTCATCTACTCTGCTCTTCCCACCTCTTCTCTTTCTTCTTGTTCTTTTCTCATCCTGGAATTCATGCTGGTATCTCCACTCTTTCTTCTAATTTATTAAATCTTTTCAGCATGCCTACACCAGAGATTCCTGCATGCTCTTATGTCACAGACCAAGTATAGCACTCTCCCCTCTACTCCCCTCAACGTGCATCAAGGGCCTGTTAAACAGTTTGGTCCAACAGCTGGATCAGAATATCCACCATTCAGCCACCTTTTTATACTGCAGAGCTTCTCAAGCTGTGTGATCAGGCTGGGCACTGCTTTCTTTCCTTCTGTTTCACATTGATTTTCATGCAATAATTGCTTTGTAACCTAGCAATCTCTGAAAACTAAACTTTGCAAAGACAAGATGTTAGCAAGAGGTTGTATCCATCTGCATTAGGGTTTTACTAGAGGAAAAGATACAATACAAAATGCAGATCTAACACAAGATGTACAAATGTACAAGAAATTACAAGATTGGCGGTCAGCCACAGAGTTGGATGAGAAAGTGTGTAGAGGGCGTCTTCATACCTGAGACTGAAGGATTCAGTCCCCAGGTCTGAAGCTCACCAAAGTGATTCCATGTCTCTATCAGTCGCTGATGGGTCTGCAACATAAGGCTGAAGAATCTGGGACACAAGCTGAAGAGTCTGCAGTGGAAGCTGAAGGGTCCAGGAATCTGTGCTGGAAGCCAGGAGATGAAGTCCAAGCTGACTGCCAAGACTGAAATTCCTCTGAGGAAGTGGACCACCGAATCCTTCCTCAACCCCCTTATATACCTTTTTTTGTGCTGAGTCACTCTGGGGTGGGCCTTCTCTGCCCTAGTGCAGCCCCCCACCCAGGCCCAGGGTGTGAAACCACCAAGGTGATCCAGCCAAGTTGACACAGTGTATTTACCACCACACCATGGAAGGCTAAAAATACAACTTAAGTCCAGATAACAAATTGCACTGTTTCCAATAGGTGCCACTTTGCTTCAAGATTAAAATATTTCAGGCACTCACTGAGGTCCCTTTGAGAGCCTTGGGACATAGTTTCAATATAGTTGTTAGTTTTAGGCATTGTGTATGTGCTTAAGTTTTAAGATATCTATGTGATTCTTCTTTAAATATGCTATGTTTGAGGATAATTTTCAGTTTTCTGCCAACATTTTTAGTGTCATCCCTAAGCATAACTATAGCATTTCAAAGCCTGTGTGTACTGAACACTCCAGTATCCACATATGTGCAGATCTGTTTCTGTCAATATTTCCTGCGGTCATTAAGCTGCTTCCTCATGCATCCAGTAAAGAAGATGCTGCGGCTGGCATTGGCGAAGACATTTTGGGCACTGCATTGGGAAAGAGCTGTGCAGAATGATTAGATGGTATTTTCTTCAAGAGAAAAATCTACACTGTCTTGAATGGTGCTGGGTGCTCCAACAGCTCTCTGAAACTTCACTCCAGGACTAGGTCACTTGGAGCTGAGCATCAGTCCCTCTGACAGTTGGGCAATTTTAGCTCCCCTTGATTGCAAGGACCTCCCCCACCCTATGCTTGTAGGGAGCAGTGCTTACTAGAGCTCCTCAGTGTTAGTGTACTTTGGATCCCATGCAGCTTCCAAAAGTCCTCAGTACTTCATTTCTTCTGCCACTTCTGGTGGCATTGCAAATGCCACCCAGGAGAAACAACCTAAAGTTTTCCTTTGCTTCCTTCTTTTCCTTTATTCTGGCTGGTGATCTTCACTGTCTTGTTAGGATCTCTTATACCTTTAAAAGATTTGAGTAAAAAGTTCATTCAGTTTCTCCGATTGTCCTTAGTGAAAGAGTCTGTTTGATTTTGCCTAGTGTCCAGGGAGATGTCTTTGCAACTCACAGGACTATGTTCTGTGCTGCTGCTGCTGCTGGAGGTGGTGGCCGTGGGTATGGTATGACTTGAGAAGCTCTTTTGTTTAGGAAGATACATTAGTTATTAACTTATGAATTGCTAATTTGATTCAGAAAAGAATAATTCTCAGTATTGTTCGATGGGATATTGTAGGAATAAAAGGGTGGGATGAGAAAGGAAGACAAACACGTTAATATCAGGATAGAAGGAGTTTTGAATGGGGGGGACGGGGATGCTACAGAAAGGACGTAAAAACATAACTCTCTCGATGAAAGAGCAGGGTCAAAACAAAAAAAATATTTGGTGGGAAATACTCTTCAAGAATGTCCATTTCATGATGGAAATGCTAATGATTCATAATGATTCTGAGGTCGTTTCCTGTAGTATTCTCTAATTATCTTTGTTATTCATGTTATCATACTTTTAGTAAAGTCTGTTTCACCCAATATGAGTCATCTTTTTTTTACCATAACAAAATATATGAGTAAATAAATTTAGAAGGATAAAACACTTATTTTGGCTAGCAATTTCAAAGACTTCTCTGCATGGTTGAACAGCCCCATGCTCTTGGGCTGTGATGAGTCAGAACATTATGGCAGCAGGGAGTGGGCATGGAGGAGGCTGCTCACCTCATGGTGGACAGGAAGCAAAGAGAGGAAGTGCTAAAGTCTCAGGATCCCCTTCCAGGTCACACCCCTAATGATCTCACTCCCTCCCACCAGGCTGCTCCTCCTAAGTGTTCCATTATGTATTAACTGGGAACCAAACTTTCAATTTATGGACCTTTGGGGGTACACTCAGAATCCAAACCATCACATCTTATTCTACAGTGTCTTTGAGGTTAAGATGGGTTCTCTTACCATATAAGAAAGGGCAGGAGTTGAACAGTAGCAAGTGGCCTGAGGTAATGATAAAGGGCCTGAGGCAGAGGGCACCAGGAGAATACCAACACACTCCCTGGGTACCTCTGGGGGTTTCAGGGTATCTACTGCTTTCCTATTCATGTATCTTTCAAATGGTCCTACAGCCTAGTCTCCATGCCTGGATGTACTGATATCATTGGTCTCAATACAGACTTGGCCCTGGGTTTTTTCTAAGGCTCCACAGTGTTGTGAGGTCCAGACAGGGCTGAGAGCCACCACCCTAGAAGCATCCCTCCATCAACATTGCAGTTCTGCTTGCTCAGCTCCTACAGAGCACTTGAGCTCTGCTCGGTCCTTCTTGGGAGATGAAAATCAAATGTCACAGTAACTGTCAGGAACTCAGACACAACATCTTAAGAACGGGCAGTCAGTTAATGGCAACAGAAGAAAAGGACAGAAGGGAACTTTCTCATTTCTCCTTCCTTCCTCCCTCCCTCCCTCCCTCCCTCTCTCTCTCTCTCTCTCTCTCTCTCTCTCTCTCTCTCTCTTTCTTTCATTTTTTCTTTCCATACCAGGGATAAACTTGGGACCTTGTGCTTGCCAGGCAGCTGCTTATGCTGCTGAGCTATCTTCCCAGCCCCTCTTCTGTTGTAGGTTAGATCTAGGTTTGCCATGTATATTTTATGAGTGCAGGGAGTTGCTGGGGATTGTGTCTAGGGCTTTGTTCTGTGCCCTGCCACTGACCTATACCCCAGACTTGTCAATCATTTTTAAGTGTCAAGTTCAGGGGCATCAACCATGTCCCCATTGTTGTGCAGCCATTCTCACCACCAATCTTCATCGTTCTGCACTCTTGCTCTGTCCACATTAGACACCAACTCTCCCTCCCCCAGATAGCTGCTATGAATCTGAGTACTCTAGGGACCTCACCTAAGTAGAATCCTATAGTATTTATTGTTTTAACTGGCTTATTTTACTTGGTGCAATATCTAAAGGGTTCATCCATGTGTTAGAACTTCCTTTCTTTTTTTTTTTTTTTTGGTAGCAGGAATTGAACTCAGGACCTTGCACTTGCCAGGTAGGCACTGTGCCATAGAACTACATCCCAGGCCACTTCCTTTCATTTGAAGACTGAGTAAATATATCTTTGCATACGTAGACCACATTTTGCTTATCCATTCATTGCTCATGGTGATGCTCCTTTGCTGGAGGAGTGCTGGGTCTGTGAGACAGAGGTTCCTTTGAGATTCACCCAGGTGTCTGTCCCCATTGGGTAAGCACTCTGAGCCAGGGAATATCATGCCTGATATCCTCAGGGATGTAACAGCTGGGGGGCAGGCTTAGGAAGACAACCAGAAGCTATGAGAACTTGGTCAGCACCACTTTGCTTTATGCCTCAGCTGCCCCATCTCTATGTGGAGTGCCTGGGCCTTGCATCTGAAGTTCCATGTGGTTAGGCACTGAAAGCAGGACAAGTAGGTCTGTGATGTGAACCTAGTGATGGGAGGTGGAGAGAAGAGTGCTGTCTGGGTGGGGGGCAGCTGGCTGCCTCCTAGCCTGGTGAGGAGGTGGCATGGATCAGTGGCCTCCCCAGCCCTGTGATGCTGTGTGTCCCCCGCACACTCTCCCTGTACACTTCCCATGCCCCGTTGCCATAGAGACCATGCACAGGTGCCTTACAGCTGAGAATGGAGGCAACATTTCCTAGAGTGCAGGGAGGACTGAGTGGCATCGCAGTTTCACCCTCAGTGTGCATGCTGAGACAGACTCCCTTTCACCTTCAATAGCACAGACTGGGAAACTGAGGCTCCAGGAGTGGAAGCAACTGGCTCTAGGCTGCTCAGAGACAGAATAGACCTGGGGCTTTGTCCTTTGCAGGCAGAGATTGATGAACAAAAGCATCCTTGGGTGCCAGAGGCTGGCTGCCCTAGCCTGGTGGGGGGAGCAGGTGGGTTGTGGACTCCAGGGCTCTGGGATGCCCTGGCCTCTCCTGCTGGCTTTGTTCCTCCCAGAATTGCAGTTATTGCTCCAACAAGGTGCTGACTGTTCTGTGTCTCCTCCTTCATACCCAGAGCAAGGGTGTGTGGATCTTCACCTCCCCCATTTTATAGGTGATAAATCAAGGAGGGAGGCTAAGAAACCTGCAAACTCATGCAGCTCGCAAGTGGAGGGGTGGATATTAACCAACAGGGTGCTCGCCACCCTCTGCGTCCAGCTCCCTCTGGGGCCTGGTCCACAGGCTCCTGCCTGTTGGGGTGGCCTTGGGGAGGAACTGGGCAGAGCTGCAGGGCTGGAGGGACTCAACCAGGTACCTGTCTTCCGCCTGTCCCTGCTGTGTTGCTATTGGCAGTGGCCACACCCCATCAGTCTCACGCTCATGGTTTTCAGCTCTGGTGAGACTGAGATACAGGCTTAGTGAGGTGACTGAACTTCTCCCTGCCTCAGTTTCCTCATCTGAAAGCTGGAATGTGGCTTGGGCTGGGTGTGACCTCAGGTCTCCTGGCTCCAAAGCCTGGCCTTCTCCTTTCTTCCCTACCTTTGTTCACCTTATGGTCCAGGGTGACTTCCCTGACCCTGTCCACCTAGCTGTGCCTCCTGCTGAGACACCCCTGTCCTGGCTTGTGCTCCACAGAAAAACCACTACTGTTTGAAGGACCAGATGCCCCAGGACCTCATGTCACCCTGAGAGAGCCTGCCTCTGAGGTTCCCCGTGCCTGGGTTTCCTGACCTGGGCCTTGCAGCAGGATGGGCTGGGCTCCTTTCTACAAAAGGCCCCTTGAAGGCCTGGAATCCAAGTCCTGGGGTTCTTGTAGCACTGTCCAGGAGGGGCCCAACAAAGAGTTGGGTCCCCAGGAAGTAAAAAAAAAAACAAACCAGGAGGCCTGAGGGCTAAGGAGGTCCTGCAACAAACCCGTAGGAATCACTGAAGGGAGGCAGTGAAGTTTTCCCAAAGGAGATCTCTAAGGGGAGCCCAGGTGCTTGAGGACAAGGTCTGAAGATTCCATGCTGTCCTCTTCCTTATCGTGGGGCTCATTTCCAAGCCAAGCCTCATGCCTGCAGCTACCCTTTCCAGATGAGGGCTGCTAGCCTTTCCAGGTCTCATGGTTGTGGCTCTGTTTTGGCACCTGACCTGTCTTTCACATCTTTTCCAGCTTCTGGCAGATGATGCGAGGTCCCCCAGAGCCTCATCCCATCTCCTGTTTCTTCTCCCTTAGGAAAGGTGGCCTGGTGTTCCTCTGATGGACCAGGAAAGGAAAGGGCATGTATCTAGTAACTTTAGAGGTGGAGTTGATGTCTTAGCCACTTTTCCATTGCTGGGACAAAATACCGGACACCAGTTTAAAGGAGCAGCTTAAAGGCCAGCCAGATAGCTCAGAGGATTAAATCACCTGCTTTGGCAGAGGCAGGACTGGGGTTTGATCCCATGCCAGTCCCACTCCCATGCTGAAGGCATGCCAAGACTATGAATGGAACTGGGCAAGGTGGGGCATGCCTGTAATCCCAGCATTTGGGAGGCTGAAAACAGGAGGATCACTATGAGTCCAATCTGTATAGTGAGACCCTGTAGACCCTATACTAATTTTTTTTTTAAAAAAGGAGTTTAATTTGACTTAAGATTTCAGAGGGTTCAGTCCATGGTGAGCCATTTCTAAGGTGGAAAGGGCCTGGAAAGAGCTGGTACGGGCAACAGCTGCTTACACCATGGCATCTGGGAATCAGGGAAGAAAGGAGGAGCTGGGGACAAGAGAGCATCCTTTTCAGGTCACATCTCAGTGGTCCACTCTGACCTGGCCCTACCTCCTTACAGCACAGAACTTGTTCACAGATTAATCTTCTGATGAGTATTGTGCCCCATGGCCCAGTCACTGTCCCAAAGCCCCCACCTAGACTTTTTGGAGGATGTTGCAGGTCTGAACCATGACAGCGAGCTCCCTAGTAAAAAAGATGGAGTCTCACTAGGGAAAGCATTTCCCCTTGTTTCCTGCTTTGCACTTCCTCTTTTCTTTTCAGCACTGCAGATGGAACCTGCAGCCGCTGCTCCTGGGCTGCACCCCTAACCCTCCTTCTGGTCTTAGAACCCAGTGTGGGCACACAGCGCCTGTGTCTGCAGGATCCACCAAGCAGAATGTGAGGGTGGAAAGACATTGGATGGAAATGGCTATGTGGAAGAGTGGGAACGGCTTGGATTTATTGAGTCAAGGAAAGAACCCTGGGGCTGCCAACCTCCAGGGCCTGGCCAAGCAAATAGTACACCTCCTTGTGATTTGAGCATCCTGTCATCTGTGGTGGCCCTACCTAAGCTACCAGCCCAAACACCTGTGGATTCACTCAAGCCCTCCCCAGACACAGAATCAAAGGCTTGCGGAGGCTCCTTGCCTGTGATACTGTTGCATTCCATCCAACCTATTAGGCTCTTGGAAGGTACAAACTATTATCCTGTCCTAACAGTGGGCCTGAGGTGGGCTAGGATGGCTCTACCAGCTGTAGCGGCTAAAGCCAAACCTCTGTTGCTCTACATGCTAGGAACTTTTTTCAGTCCCTCAGAAAGTCTGCATGGAGGTCGGGGTGGTATCCAGGCAGTCCTTCAGAGACCTGGCGGCATGGGGTCCACCTTTAGTGTGTAGCTTCTCAGTCACCCTGGGTGTGAACATCCAATGGGTAGATGGGTGTAATAGCACGTGGAGGCTCTGGTCCTGTTCTGGGTTATGAACAAGGATTCCCTGACATTTCACAACTGGACTGAATTGGGGCACGCAGCCTTGGCTCTGAGTGAAGGAGGCTGGGGGACAAAGCCCCAATAATGCACCTGGCACAGAAGGAAAGGGATGTGGGTTTGCTAAGGAATTAGCCAAGACCTGGAGGTTAGCTCACTCTCAGGGAGCCTCAGGGAGGCCCAATCCACTTGCCTTTGGAGTGCCTGGAAGTTCAGGCTGGGCCTTAGTGCAGGGAGGCGCTTGGCTGTGCAAGTGCGGAGGGCCCTGCTGTTCCCACACTGCTCCTGCTTCAATCTCCTCCCAGCTGTTTCCAAGCTGTGTATATTTAGCACCTCCTCTGGGTCCACAGCAATACCATGGGGTTCATGGGCAGAGTGAGAAAAAAGATTCCCACCAGATCTTTGGCCAGCTCACTGCATCAGCTGAGACACTGGGACGAGTTGTTAAGTCTCTCTGTGCTTCAGTTCCTCATCTCCAAGGGTGTGGCTACTACCCTACTCATGGAAGTGTTGGGTAAGGTGCACCACAGGTGCCTTAGCACAACACCGAGCAGCAGGCGACGTCATGAGTGCTGCTTGCACCAGCCCATCTAAGAAGAAAAGTTGAAGACTTCAAGGGTAGCTTGGGAAGTCGGTCCCTCCTGCAAGGACCTGTGGATGGGGTGCACCTCCCTGTGGGGTGTGGTAGTCTGCCCTCAGTGCCTATCTCCTGCAGTTGCCTCTAGATCCCTGGCACCAAACTGCCTCCTTTGGCTTCTTGCTGGCTATAAGCACAGTGACCCTGGCCATCCAAGCACCATGATGACTCTGTCGCTCTATGTGCCAACTCCAGAGCTTTCTTATTTCCTGTCCCTATGAAAATAACCCTCCCAGGAGACTGATTGATTCTTCCTTCCTCTGTTTAGTGCAATTCTATCGAACACTTCAGTCACACCAGGCATTGCTCAAGGCATGAGTAAAACCAGCAAACATCCCTGCTTTCATTGGCATGATGTCCCAGGGTGAGGCAGACACCGAATACGTACACAGCAGTAGGTGTGGTGCACACCTATAATTCCAGCAGAAGCTGAGGCCAGAGAATCTTTAGTTCAAAGCCTATTGAAAGTCCAAGGCTAGTCTAAACTACATAGTGAGACCCTTTCACAAAAATCTCCAATACTTAGGTGAATCAGTGAGCACAGTATGGTAGGTGACAAGAGCTGAAAAGAAGGGGTCATGCCAGCAGGGAGAGAACTGCAGTTTCAAATAAGGTGCTTGGGTGGGGGGTTCTCATGGAGCCCTACAGAGCGCCCCCTAGGCAGTCTTGAAGAGAGATAGCTCGGGCAGCAGGGGCTGCAAGAGTGAAGACCGAGAAGCAGACGAGCATGGGGTGGCAGAAGCAGTTGGTGAGGGTGAGAGAAGGGAGAGGAGTCATGAGAGGGCGCAGGGAGGGGACAGAGCTGACAGGGCCAGGTGCTGAGGGTGGTGGGATAGGAGGCATGGCATCTGGGTCCTAGGGGGCAGTTGGCAGAGCACAGATGCATCTGCTTCTAACAGTTGAGTTTTCGGCAGTAGAGGAGAGAAAACCGTGAGAAAGCACTGCAGGTGTGATGGGGAGGGGTGCGAGCCCTGGAAGGGGAGGGGGGGGTGGATGGGGGAGGAGCTTCCCCTAAAGACCCAGGTGGGAGAGGCCTCTCCCAGAGACCGGTGAGTGCTGGTCCTAGGTTTGTCCTTGTGGGTGTCCAGGGCCGGTGAGTACCACGCAGTGGGGAACTGTTGATGTCCTTTAGGAAACTAATATGCTTAGTAAATGGCTCCATTTCCTCTTCCCTTCTGTCGGTATAGTGTCCTCCAGCCTTTGTCCAAGTGATGCTGTGAGTAAATCACCTTGAGCTCAGCGACTACCAATGGGACAGCCAGAGCTTGCACTCCCGCCAAGCCCCTACACCCTCCAGTCTGCATGGAGAAGGGATTGGAAAAACATTCTCCCTCCAGATCTGGGACAGAGGAAGACTATCATGAGACAGAGGCTCACTGAGCTTTTCCATTCATTTTGCAGTGAATGACTGCAGTGGGCTGTGCTCTCTTCTCCCCTACTATAACGTGACAATGGCCATCACCAGGCGCTGTGTGCCTACCAGCATGGCCCAAGACCTGGACTGCATGTAATGCAATCCCAGCTGGCCTGGAGGCTGAGGCAGGAGGACAGTAAATTTGGAACCAGCCTGGCCAATTTAGATCCTGTCTTAAAATAGAATTTTAAAAAGGCTGGGGATAGGGCACAGTCCAAGACCATTTGCCTAGCATGTGGGAGGCCCTGGGTTCCATCCCAAGGACTAAAAGGAGAAGAAAGAGGATGAGGAACAGCAGAAAAAGATACCTTTATAGCATGTAGGGTCACATGCACAGCAGGGAGAGGGGACAGAGGTTGACATGTCTGCAGTGACTGAAACATGCAGGGGCTTTTAAACTCACCTGCAGCTTCTGGTGACCGTGGTGCTGGGCCCACTTCTCACCAGTACAGTGGGGGAGGCCTCCAGGCTGGGGTGAATTCCAGGAGGGCTTGCGAATGTCAGGTACCCAGTAGGGTGAGCAGAGACTGTGCTCCGCAGTTGCATTGGCTGCTGCAGCCATCACTGGGAAGCCTGGCTAGGGCCTGCTTGAGCTACCTGTACCTCATCCCCATGGGGGCGTCAGTCCTGCTCTGTATCACCATGAACTGGGTTACACTGTACCCCCAGTTGTCATCAATCCCCATAGGCCCTCAGCCCTGTGTATGCGTGACTCATCTGTGGGCTGGTTTTAAGGCGAAACTAAAAAAGTTTATTTTAGGGAACAAATGTTTCTGTCTGTTTCCCAGCCAGCAGCTGCCTTGGAGTGGACAACAAATGGATTCTCCATGGTCCCTCCCCTTGAGGAGGCATCTTACTTTGAGGGGGCACCCAAGGAAGGCCCGTCTTTATTTGGGAGGTTTTTTAAAAATGGCGGGGGCAGGTGTGGTGGCGCACGCCTGTAATTCCAGCACTTGGGAGGCTGAGGCAGGAGGGTCAGTGCAAGTTTGAGACTGGCCTGGGCTACAAAAGTGAGCTCAAGGCCAGCCTGAGCGGCATAGTGAGACCCTGTCTCAAAAGATAAAATAAATTAAAAAATGGGAGGGGCCTCTGGAGCGGGTGGAGGAAATGTATGTGTGTGGTAAAGGCTTAAATTAAAACAATAAAATTGCAAGAATCCCTCTCCAGACACTCCCCTCGCTCCAAGCACACTTATCCCATTGTTGCTGCTGCTTACTGCAGCACTTCTCGCATCTCTTTTCCTCAATATTTTTCCAAGGGGTGATAAAAAAATATATATAATGAATTCTCCTGCTGTGTATCATCAAATGCAAAAGCAGGCTCCTAGAAACACAGTGCTGTGTCCCTCATCCACCTTAGTCACAGAGTCTGTGCAACCCCTGACTTTTCCCTGTGTCAAAAGCACCATGAAGTAAATAGTTTGAATTGATTCAGGACACTGACGTCATCACAACAATGCAATTCGACACCTATGAAAAAGATCTTCCAGAACAGCCTCAGGAAGAGGTGAGAACATAGGATAAGTGTGTTACGCATGAGGAGGGGGACTCATGGCAATGTTTCTTTTGTTTGATTGATTGATTGATTGATTGATTTATCTTTTTGAGACAGGGTCTTGCTATGCAGTTCAGGCTGGCCTTAAACTCACTTTTGTAGCCCAGGCTGGTCTTGAACTCGCACTGATCCTCCTGCCTCAGCTTCCCAAGTGCTGGGATTACAGGCATGCACCACCACGCCTGGCTTTTCATTTTAGCCTTTTTTTTTTGGGTTTCTTTTGTTTTAATAAAAAATAAATTTAAACACTTACTATAGTTTTTGATCCCACTTCATTTGGGTCTCATTTTATCCAGTTTTCCCCCGTGTGTGTGTGTGTGTGTGTGTGTGTGCTTCGCCATGCATCCTGGTCCCTTTCATTAACCTGTTGCCCTCTTTGCCCTCTTGACTGCCCAGAGCTGTGGCTACATGCTTATTTCCTCCCAAATGACTACTTCCAGTCCTGCTAGCTCCTTTCTTCAGTTGTGCTGTGGTGGAAGTGACACCAAACAGAATGGAAAGATGCTCTGCACCAAGGGCCTTAAGGCAACTGACCTTTTTACGCTGTGGGCTGATGGGGTCAGTCCCCAAAGCATCAACCCAGAGCTGGCTCTAGGATTAGTTTATATCAGTTTGCAAGCAGTAAGTACAAAGGCTTAAAAGCATGGCAAATTTTTATTGGGTAGTATCAGTCATCTCTTATTGCTGGGCAGAAAGTCCTTGAAACAAGTTGACCAATGGTATGATTGGGGTCTAGAAAAGACAGGCTGTGCCCCTGGGTGCCTTCAAACTGAGCTGGGTCAGACAGCCTCTGGTGTAGTCAGTCAAGGCTGAGTGAGTCTAATGGAGGAGTTACATGGTGGGCTGCATGAGCTTGCTTTGTTCTAATAAGTTGTCAGATTACTAGTTGATTTTTTTTTGTTGTTGTTTTGTTTTGTTTTGTGTTTTTAAGACAGGGTCTTACTATGCATTTCAGGCTGGCCTTGAGCTTATTATTAGCCTAGGCTGCTCTTCAATTTGTAATGATTCTCTTGCTTCAGCCTCCCAAGTGCTGGGATTATAGGCATGTGCCACCATGCTGGCTTGATTTTTGCATTATAGTGCCACTGGACTCTGGATCAGTCTGTGTGAGTTTAAATCTGTCTCTTGGCTTGATTGCTATTTGTCCCTGAGCAAATGACTTGACTTTCCTCGAAATGCTGCTGGCTTCTGCTTTGGGGTAGAAAGTGTGGGGGTGGGGGCAGGGCTGGCTTCCTTCAATACCACACAGGGTTGGCGCTAGCAGCTCCTGGCTGAGTCCTTTCCCAGGGGCTTGAGGGGGAGCTCAGCATGCACACTCTGTGTGCTCCAGAGAGAGGCTGTAAGGACAGCCAGCGAGGGAACTAGACAAAGCCATGGCCCATGGCTCTCTGGGAGCTGCTCCTGCCCACCTCTGCCCCCCCCACCACCAAGGGTAGCTCAATCGGGACAGCAACCTGCAAGGCTGCACAGGAGCTGGGTCCTCTCCAGGCTGGCTATGTGCCATCGAGAGTCCTTGGGCAAGGGACTCACAGCCTTGGAGTCCTGGGGCCCTGGCTTTGATGTGTTTGGCTGGGAAGGCTGGCCTTACGGTGGGAGAAGGATGCAAATAAGCACACTGTTCTCTGATGATCTGAATGCAGTTTTAGCCAGTGACTATCCTGGAAAGGGTAACTGAGGGAAACTAGTGCCTTGTGTCTTTGAGTCAAGAATAAATTATTGTGGTGGTATTTTTTTCTGTTTTTTGCTTTGTGCCTTTTTAAAAAAATGTATTTGGTACAGGGTCTCACCATGCAGCTCCAACTTACAGTGATTATGGTACCTGATACATGGTGTCAACTTGAGGAAGCTTGGCTGGATGGCTTGGTAGGTTCCAAGTTGTGGGGACCCCACCCTGCAGGGCAGGGAGGGCTTGCCCTGGGATGTGACTGGTCCCACCCTGGGGTGTGATTGGTTCCACCCTAGGCCAGATGGGCCACCTCAGACTGACTCAGTGCAAAAAGTAAATAAAAAAGAGTTTGAGGAAGACTCTGCCCTGCCCTGCCCGCTTCCTTGGAGAAGTCTTGGTCTTTGGAGGAGCTTGATTTTCACAGCTGTGCCACTTCGGAGGAGCGAGGGTCTTCCCAGTGGATCACCAGCACAGAATTGGGAAGACAGAGGCTTGTTGGATGCCACAGTTGTTGCTCCTCCTCGGTTCTTTTCATTGTTTTCTGCCACCATGAACTGCTGTTATTTGCCTTGGAACCAGTGGAGAATGAACTGAGACCTCCACAAACTGTGAGCTAAAGAAACCTCTCCTTCGTTCATTTTGAGTGTCAGGTATCTGTCCCAGCAACGAGTAAAAAGTAACTAAGACAGTGATCTTCCTATTTTCAGCCTCCCCAGCACTGGGATTACAAGCATGTGCTACCACATCTGGGCTTGGTGGCCAGCTCAATGTGTCCGGGAGCTGGCAAGGTATATGGTGCCAGGGATCAAACCCTAGTCCCTGTGCTTGCCTAAGCAGGCAATTAAGTCTTCTGGGCTATCTTGTTGGACCTATATGTTTTATTTTTGTAGAACTTTTATTATTTTTTCTTTTGGTACTGGAGATTAAATCCAGGGGTACTCAATCATTGAGCCACATCTTCAGCCATTTTTAATTTTTTTTTAAATTTTGAGACAGGGTCTCACTATATTGCTACATTGACTGGGCTGGCCTTGAACTTACAGTTCTCCTGCCTCAGCCTCCTAAGGCTGTAATCCCCATCTGGGATTACAGATGTGAACCACCTTGCCTATCTTTGCTAAATTCTTTGAAAATAAATAACCAGCATCTTGAATGGACACCACCAAATCCTGCATCTTTGAAGAGTGGGATTTGATTCCCTCAGGAACTTCACAGATCTGGAAATTCACTAACATTCTGTCCTGGAGTTCACCTAACTCTGCCTATGGCATAATCTCCTCAAGTTTCCCCTGGGGGACAGAACTAGCCTGTGTGGCACGAGTTGGTAGATGTGTCTTTTCTCTAGAGTCACTGTCACTTTGTGTTACTGTGTTTGTTAGTCCAGCATACTCAGGCAGGCCTCTGTCATGTGCAAGTTGTGACATTATCTCAGCATCTGCCTCACCTGTAGAATGTATTCAGCCATGTAAATGTGTTAAATGGAAGAGGCCCTCAGTTTGAGACCAAAACAACCTGTGACAGCATCTTAAAATAAATCTGACCAAGGAAGACAAGTTTCCACCTAGCTTCTGGGCATTTGTGTTAGCTTGCCATTACCATGACAGAATTCATGGGAAAAGCAGCTTTCAGGAGGAGAAATGCATTTCAGTTCATGGCTTCCCAGGGTTCTGTCCGTGGCTCCATTGCTCATTCCAGAGATATCATGGCAAAAGGGCGAGGTGGAGCAAGGCCACCCACCGCATGCCAGCCAGGAAATATATGTGTGGGAGCAGATGGGGACAAAATACAGCCTGCCGTGGTGCAGCCTCTGTGACCTATTCCCTCAGCACAGGAGTCTTTTGGGAGGCATTTCCTACCCAAGCTCCAGAAGCCATGTTCTTGTGATGATGGTGGACAGTGAGCTTACTTACCTATATGGCCAGACCGTGATCGAGAAACTCAGATTCATTGTATGAGAAGACCTGTGTTTGTGAAGAGTGCCAGGTGGAAGGTGCCCTGACTTGGGATCAGGGTTGTGAGTGCCAGGGTGGATCTGGTCAAGGGGGTGGTGGGGGTCCTTGTTTATTTCAGCGGACCTCAGCCCCACTGTGGATCTTGCAGTGGTTTATTTATTTATTTATTTATTGTTTTAAAGACTAAAAATAGCAGAAACAAAGATAGAAAAACAGTAACAAGTAAGAGTACATATAGTACAGAATTTCAAAACTAGAAAAATTTAACAATAGTTATATTACATATTTTCATCATCGGATCAGTTTAGATTAATAGGTATATAAGATTGATCAAACAATTAAACATTAACACTTTCAATGAACATTAATTAATTTTTTTTAACAACTGACACACTGCATATTGTCCTCACAATAGTAATACAGAGCATGGAGTGTGGGCATGACATACCTTCCAATTGATATTGGTAAGGAAAGAAAAAGAATTTCTCTCTTTGAACTGAGAGGAAGCAGATGCATACACAGTCCAATGTTCTACAATTGCAGTGGGCCACCAGTGGAACTAGCTACATTGGAGGCTATTGATCCAAGCCTCCTACAGTTTATCTCACCAATCTAGCTCTGCGTTTCATGCCTCGTAATTAAGCTTTTCTTCTGGGTGATCAAGGGCAAGTTAAAGCAAGACCTGCATGACAAATCATTCATCTTTTGTATCTTCCAAGGTCAAATCCCCTCAGGAGTAACTTTGAAACTATGTACAGTGCTTTGTAGGCTGTGATTTGCTGTTGACAGCAGTTTATTCCCTGAGACCTTCATGATAAGATGTAAGATTCATCAGGAGAGAAAATGAACACAAAGAAGAAAAAGAGATCAGGCATGGAGCAGCAGGGACCTTTCTGCATCTCTTAGCTGTCTGATTCTAGGATTTCCATCTGTGAAATGGGTCCGGAGGCCTCATGACCAGCCATTCGGGAGCTCAGCAGCTTGGGAAGGACAACCTATCCCTTCCAGTCCCTTAAGAGCAGAGATGCTGCTGATGAGAGGCAGGTGCCTGATGGCCACAGCCATCTGGAAGACCTGTTGTCCCCAGTCCTGCAGGCACCAGAGAGGGGACATGGGCTCATGTGTCGCCTCACATCCCCTCTCATGCATCAGCAGGATTTTTTTTTCTTTTTAGTCCAGTCTGTGTATCTTTTAAAAAGTTAAGAAACCTGGATTTGAAATGAAGAGACCTTCACACCTACAGAGTTTCTTGATTAGATTGGTAGGAGATCCCCCATTTTATTAGTTTCTTTTCAAAGAGCCAAGTCTGATATTTATTTATTATTTTCTCTGCTTTCAACTCACCTAATTTATTTATTTGCTTTTATATTATGATCTCTCTCCTCTGGGGTTATTCTTTGCTTAAAAATCGGAAGTTGAAAGCCTCAAACGTCCCTGTCCTTTTTGTGTGAGTGAACGGGCTGGGCTGGGTGGGCAATAAAAGCTCCTACAGCAGTGGCAGGGGCTCCTGGGGCTGGCTGCCACGGCCTGCAGGTTTTGATATGCAGGTTTAGTTCATTGTTTTCTAGGTAGTCTGTTACTGTGTGCTTGATTTCCTCCTTGACCTAGATGTTATTTAAGAGAGTCATTTTTTTTTTTTTTTAACATCTCTCATTCTTTCTATTTTTGGAAAGTATTTATTTCCAGCTTTGTTAGATTGTGGTCAAGACTGTGGTCTCTGAGAGATCCGTTCAAACAAATTTTTATTTTTTGACATTTTCACCACAAGTGACCACATGACCCGCTCTCAAAGGCTCTTCCCGGATCTTTGTCCCAGTGACACATTCCCGTTGGTTTAATGACAGATGTATGTGGTGAGTTCTTTACATTGTCCTGGCCTCTGTGCTTGCGTTGCTTTGTATTTCACAGACGAGCATCAGTGAATTAAAAGGCTCTACCATTATCAGATTTGCCCATCTCCTTTCATTTCTGACATTTAAAAATATATCCTATACCTATATAGTAGAACATATAAAATTATAAGGAAGAGAAACATTAGAACTTTTATTTTTATTTTATTTTTCTGATACTGGTAGTGGAGCTCAGCACCTTGTGCTTGCAAAGCAGGTACTTGTGCTGCTGAGCTATATCCCTGGCCCTAGGATTTAAATTTTTATTTTCTTTTCCAGTACTGATGACTGAACAGAAGGTCTCCGTCTTGAGCTATGTCCTTAGCTCCTTTATTGTATATTTTGAATTTAGCATCCCCCTGCCTCAGCGCCCCAGTGTGTGGGTGTTATGTGTGTGCATCACTTTGCCTGGCTTTACTTTTTGTTTGAGACAGTGTCTCAGTAGTTCAGGTTGGCCTTGAGCTCACGGGGTAGCATGGGTTGGCTTCAGACTCCTAGCAATCCTCCTGCCCCAGCTTCTTGGGTAGCTGGGATTACAGTTGAGCACCTCAGTGTAGGAACACCCAAACCAATGGACTTTTCTCAGATTATCCAAGAGGCCTGAATTCAAGCCAATTGTTGTGTGTGGAGCTTCTCCCAGCCTCAGCATCCTGCCTCTTGGAAAGTTCCAGGCAGCTGGGGGTTGCATGGGGGCCAGAGGTGCACACACATAAGGACATGCGCAGAGCACTCACCAAGCAAATCCATCTTTGGAGAAATTACCTGGGTGCTGGCAGGGGCCACTGAAAAAGTGGCCTTGCCTGATGCCAAAATCGCCACACTCTGCTCTCTCTCACTCGAGTTCAAAGCATACAGCTGTGCACACCCAGGCTGGCGCACCTGTATAACCTCCCCCCCCCCCCACAGAGTTAGCTATCCTGCTCTTTTCCTTTCTTTCCGTCACTGATCTCTCTTTATCTCTCCTCAGCACAGCTCCTGAGCCTGTGTGCTCTCTTTTGGCTCTGTGCAGTGTTCTGTAAACAAAGGAGCAGGTTTTGGGCCACTGCCTCCTCCTGCAGGTCTCCTCCTGTGGCCTCAGAATTGCCCTGCCAGAGCCGTCGTCTTTGATTCCTGCTGCCCCATCCCCTCCTGAAGGTGCCCATCGGGCCTCTCTCATCTCTGCCTCCTCTTTCCTCTCCTCTCCCAGGTGGGCAGGCACTGTGCAGGCCCCAGGTGTCCGCCTCCTGCCAGCTCCAGGAAGTTTTCCCCTTCTTAAGCAGAGTCTGATCAAAGCGCTTGTGTTGTTCCAGACTTCTGATCTCTGCCGCGGAGCTGTCCCGAGGCGGCGACGCACTCCTGTCGGGTCAGATCCAGAGCCTGTTGGCCTCCTGTTTGCCTCGCTGCCAGCTGCTGAGGTGCAGAGCCAGGGGCAGGCAGCAGCTGTCAGAGGCCCTGATTCCCCTCCTGCTTCCCATTTCCCTTCCCACTTCCTACCCTCCGTCCTTTTCCTCCCCTGCTCCTCCTATATTTCATTCTACCCCCCCCCTTAGATTCCTCCGTTCCTTCCTCTCACTAAAAGACCCCCCTCTGTGTCTACCACAGAGCAGGCGCCATAGGTAGTGAGATGCAGACAGGTAGAACCATGCCTGTCCTGCCAAGTGACCCCTGTGGCTGCATGAGGAGATGCATGGTGAGATGTGCTCTGGGAAAGGCCAGCTGTCTGCTGTCCGTGAGTGTTCACCTGGCCCAGCAGTGTCACACTTGAGTACCCCCCCCATGCCTGTGCATTCACAGCAGTGTTTCACGTGTTCACTGGAGCACACACAGCCCATCCTTGGGTGCCGGCCTGGAGAGAGGGAGCTAGGTGATCTGCATAAGGAGCCACTCCAGCCATGAAAGGTCATGTGATGAATCTCCCAAAGACCTGGCCCTAGAAGGGCGCAGATGCACATAAGCTTTATGGGTGGCAAAGCCCACCAGGGCTGGTAGAAGTCAAGACAGGCAGTAGAGGTGACAGGAGACATGGCTGGGATGTAGCCTGTCCCATCGGAGGATTCTCATTTTTCTTCTAAGAGCAAAGGAAGCCCCAGAAGTGCTTTAAGCAGGTGTGTATGTATGTAGCGTGAGTTCTTTGGGGTAGGTTCTGAGCCCTAAGTCCCCCTACCTCCCTGTGGGCCTGGTTTCCTTCTACAGGAACCCTGAATGGCTAGGGCTAGATACACTCCAAGGAGGTGTACACTGCTAGCCCAGCCCACCCCAGTGCTGTGTCCCCCCACTCTGCCATGGTCCTGCTGTTCCTCCATCGAGTGGCATTGCCACATCAGGTGTAGGGCTGCCCTGTCTTATCCGGTACTCGTCAATTCTGTCTCCTCCTTAGAGTCCCAGTAAAAGTGTCTGTCCTTATTTTATAACTTGAAACTTTTTCTGGAAAAGAGCTTAGAAAGCAGAGTGACAACTCAAACCAAAAAGCCCAGCACCTTTATTGTCCCCAAAGCCCAGTGCCCTTCCTCACAGGCAACAACTCAGGCCACTTGTATGGGCATCTTTGTGGAGATACTACACACACACACACACACACACACACACACACCACATTCTTGTGTGGGCATGCATGCATGCATGCTTCCCCTGCAAATACTGTCCTGCCCTACCGAGTGTGCTGCCTTTCCCTTTCTCATCCTAATAGTCTGTTGCCACTTCATACCAAGATGGAACCTTCTCATTTCTTCAGCAAATGGACACTGGGGCTGGAGCTGTGGCTGAGTGGGGCACTTGCCTAATACGCCTGCCTGACATGCCTGAGGCTCATGGTCCCCGAAGCCTCCAGTGTTTGGGAGGTGAGTGAACCATGGATGTTATATTCATAGGAGCTAATTGACTGATAAATTCATGTCAGAAGGCAGTTGTTGCCTCACCGCCTGATGGAGACCATCTCTCTTTCAAGCGTCTACTATGGTTCCTTAACCCATGGGCCATCAACACTGGCCTGTTGGCAGAAATCTAGGTAGTAATCAGTGTTCCAGGGCAGGGGGCACACGAGGGGCACCTGGAGCCCTTTTGGAAGGAGGCTCAGCTAAGTGGCGCACTGGGACAGAGCAGTCACTCACGGGCAGCGTGCACCCACAGAGGAAGGCTCTCACCCTCCAGGCCCACGGGCAAAGAAGGCAGGGTCTGGCCAGAAGAGGCCATGGCCGGACACATGGCCTGGAAGGGCGCTTGCCCTCCCTGGGTGCCCTGCTCCCTCTGCTTCCCGTCCACCATGCTGTGAGCAGCTCTTCTCCATAGGCCCCTTCCACCATGTAGGTTTCTGTGTTTAAGCCCACAGACAGACTTAAGCTTCTGAGCTGAGAGCCGGGTAAACTTGTCCTTTAGTTTTCAGGTATTGAGCGCTTAGTCCCAGGGCCAAAGAAAGTGATTACAGCACCAGCACTGAAGGAAAATGTTCAGGAGTCCTGCATGGCACAGATGTGCTGTCTGCTGGAGACAGTGCCTGTGGGAGATACTGTCTCTGGGTCCTTGGCTGTGCTGCCAGCCAGTCCTGAGCTCTGTGTTCAGGTCTAGCACACTTCTCTAATAGTGAAGTCGGACTGAGGACATACATGCACAGCAGTAGGTGGCTAGTGGGAGCCAAGTACCTCTGAAATGCTAAAGTCACCTCTTTAAACAATGGCCTTCCCATCTGATAGTCCCTGCCTCATAGGTGGAGTGGTATCTGGTGCCTCAGTGATACAGGTATTATAAGTGACATTATAAGTGAACATTTAATGTGTCAAGAACTTCTTATTTCCTTTCTAGTGCACTACCTGCTCCTGTTCATCCATGTATTCCTTTTGGGGTTTCCACTGTTTCTTTGTGATTTGTTAGAACTCTTTACATATGAAGGATGGTGGATTTTAGACCACCACCTCTCATCTCTTGTGATTGTCTATTCAGGGAAGCTGGAAGCTCTGTATGCTGTCATCGTGTCATCCAATTCCAAGCACAGAATTACACCCTTTCAGGTATTGGGGGCTCAGGACCATGTGGAGGCCAATGCCATGGGATCTGAACCTCCAGTCATATTTTGTAAAAAGTCTCCCTGGCAACTCAAGTTCTTAGCTCCAGCAGAAGCTCTTGGCAGTGAGAAATGTTTGTGTTGAATCCCACTCACATGCTGGGACCTGGGCCTTGGACTCCAGCATAGGCCTGGCTGGATGGAGATTCCTCAGATCCTTGATTGATTTCCCCAGCCCTGGGGGTTCAGGTACAGGTCGCAGCCCAAGCCTGTCCTGTGTGGGGACACTCAGCCCTGCGCCCCATCGCAGCTGTCCTGGGCTGAGGTGAACTCGATCACAGCCCAGGTGCCTCAGTTTGTTCTCTAGCTGCAGGGAACAACTCTCATTAGCATTGACCTTCCTTGAGGCCAGGTGAGGTCTTGTTATCCCCTCAGCTCCCACACCAGCTGCGCCCCATGGCTCTGGGGTGGGTGTGCAGGGGGCAACCTCTAGGTGTGCCCACCATCAGCAAGAGTTCTCCACAGGAGGGCACAGGTGTAGACTGGTTGGGGAAGTAAGGTATATGTGTGTGTGTGTGTGTGTGTGTGTGTGTGTGTGTGTGTGTGTGTGTCCAACTTTCTTAAACCCAAACCTGAACAAATCTGAAAGGAAACTTAGGGTTGGGTGAGTAGTACATGAGGGTAGGAACTTTTAGAAGGGGCTTGGGGCCAAGTTGAAGATGTCTCCAGCTAGCAAGGATGGCACAGGCAAAGGCTGGAGCACAGGTACCCAGAATGAACAAGGAGGCAGGGTAGGGAGCTGGGGCTGTGACAGATAAGATAGATGACCATAGATTGGCTTTGAAATACATTCTTCTTTAGCAGTGAGACCCTGAGGGGCTTTCTACCCCGGATATGTGGATTCTGTTTTCCTGGTTACTGGTGGGTGGTGCAGACACATACGGTTCCCTCCTCAGCCCCTTCTTCCTTTGTGTCTCTCTCTGTCTCTCCCTCCCTCTCTCTCCAGCTGCCTGGCTGAACTGATAGGACTCTGCTCTCACCTGTTACACCACGTGCTCCTTGCCTCCTCTTATCCCTCCTTCTCACATTGTAGGAACCAGGCATGCATCTTTGAGAAAAAGTAATTTATTTTCTAATTACAAAAGACAATGGGATTGAAGCACGGGCTGTGGCCCGCTGTGGCCTGGAGAGACTGAGTCCCTGGAGGGAGTAGCAAGAGGCTCTGCCCCATTCTTGGGTTTGTTTGAGAGCAGGGCCTGCTCTGGAGGGAGCTGACATCGTGTGGGTGGGGGTTTCCAATCTGTGGCCACCCCATCTTTCCATCTGGCACAGAGAGTCACTTAGTTATCCATGCAGATTCCTTTCTCTCCCTCCTGTTGCAGCTGCTCCCCAACAACTCTTGTTTCTCAAGGTGAGCAGAAATGGTGCTGGAGCCAAAAGTCAGCCAGCTCTGACCCGGGGTCACCCTGTGGTCCTGCAGGGGCTTCAGAGGTGGCTGAGCCCTGACCCGTCCCAGAGGAGACTGCTAGCAGGAAAGTTGGGACAGTGAAAAGTGAGGGCTCCACAGCAGGAGGTTGCTTCCAGGTGAGCTAGAGTGGGGCATGCTGGGAGGGGCCGACCTGCTAGCTCCATGAGGTGGACAGGGTGCAGAAGGTGGTCATGGGGCTGGCCAGAGATGTCATTTCTGCTGTGTGTCTGCTCTGCTGTCACTCTGGTTGATCCTGTGTGAGTCACCTGCCCAGCCTTGAACCAAACACTGTGGCTTGGGATGTGCCAGGCTGTCACAGGCCTGTACCAATATCCAGGGCTTTTTCTGGGCACCTGGAGCCTTGGCTGGAGGCAGGGTGGGAACTGCAGACTCTTCCCTTGCCCTATATATCCATTACCCCTATGGTCTGCCTTCTGCCCTGCACTACACTCTGCTTCAGTTCTGGTGCCCTGGCTGTATCCTCTACTGCTCTTGGAGCTAAGCTCTGCATGGTTCCTGGAATCCCAGTGCCACCATCCTGTGCTCTGAAATAACCAATTTGGTCAGGCCTGCATTGAATGTCCACCCTAGGAGAGGTTCCATCAGTCATCCTCTGGATTGTCAGTGCCAAAACCTGAACTCAAGCTGGTTTAAGAAAAGATTATGGAGCAGGATCAGGCACTGCAGGACCCAAGGGCTTAAAGGAGATCCTCGAGTCTTAGTGTGGCTCTGTTTCTTAGCTCTGCCTTCTGGGGTTTTCATTCATGCATCAATCCATCCACCCATCCAGGCATCCATGCATCCATGCATGTATCTATTGGGATCAAAGATGGCTGCTCTGGAGACTCAGGCCCCTCTTCGATATAGGACCTGAAAAGGCTGTTGCCAGCAGAGGCCACCATTATTGGAGGGGACTTTCCTGTCTTAGAGTACATTTCTCCCTTTGGTGGCTCAGAACTGGTGATGATGGGTGTGTGCTAAAAGGCTTGGTCATTTCAGTGGATTTTGGGACCACCCCTGCTCCATGGTTATCTTCTGGGTGGCTAGGGCTGTCATTTCTCTCTCTGCCCATGCACTTCCTCTCCTGTCTTACGCCAGGGTCAAATGCAAGGTCCCCTTTAATGAACACTTTCTTTGCTGAAGTCTTTCTCAGAGTCTACTTTTCAAGGGCCTGCACTGCTCAAAACTCTGAGGAATCCCTTGCCAGTGTCAAACTCAGGGAGCCTGGAGATGAGGAAGACTTTTCTTGAAAGTGCTGCAAATACCCCAGGGGTGGTGTTCTGGAATTTGTTCCTTTTGATGACTCTACCAGGGTTACATCACCACCCAGTGAGCCACTGTGGAGAGGAGGTTGCAGTGCTTGGGTCTGTCAGCCCCTCTTAGGTAGGGACTCAGATGAGAATAGAGGTTACTCTCCAAGAGGAAACTGAGGTGTTGATTGATGGCGGAGGTGGAGGCCAGAGTGAGCCAGGTACAGGTAGTACTGAGTCCCCACAGAGTGGGAAGGGAGGCCCTTTCCTGGTCGCCAAAAGAAGAGTGGGTCAATTGCTTCCAGCTCTTTCTTTCTCTCTGTGCTCCCTCCCCCCATTTCTCTAGCTAAGGGAATATTTTATGCAAGACATGAGCATAGCCAATGAATCTGTCACTGTGGCCTGACCCTAGATGGGCCCCAGCCCAATGGCCCATCAGAGGACCCCACCCTACCCTGGTTGGGAGGGAAAGCTGATTTATAAAGTCCATTTTCCCCCCGCATCTAGGAAGAACAGAACAGCCAAGGACATTTGTTTTTCAGTTGCCCTCCAAACAGACAGGCTTCTTTTTCCCAGCTCTGCCCTGGAACTTCAGGGTAGTGGGAGTTCTCAACCAGCCACTGGTTGAGGACCATGGTGCAACCCAGGCCTGTGACCCCCCTCAGGCCCCTTCTCAGGTTCTCTGTGTAGTCAGGCTTGACTCTGAATGCTATTCATCCCAGGGCTGAGTCATCTCAAAGCCTGCAGACCCATATGGTTTCCCAGTTGCCGGCTGGCTGGCTGCTTCCCTCCCGTAAACTCTGACCTCCTCCCCAGATGGCCTGGGGCACCTCAGTCACCACAGATTCCAGCCTGAGCTCAGCACACCCCACACACCCCCACCTTGAGGACAGCCCAGGCTTTCTCTTGGTCACAGAGGCCAGGAACCTGAACACCACTGTGGTTCCCATGGGTCACCTGACACTCATTATCCATCCCAGCCCCCTTGAATGGTGCCCTTCGTCTTCTGTCGGGCCTGTAGCCGTAGCTCCTGACCTGATGGCGGAACCTGAATCTCTCAGAACTCTACTACTTCAGCTCTTACTTGGACACCAGGACACCCTAAACCCTACCTAGGACTGTGCTGCCCCCTGGAGGTCTCCCAGGCTTCCTTGTCCAAGTCCACACTGTGCCCTGGCCCAGCCCCTTTCTGCTGTGTGGTTGCTGGGAGTGGGAAGGTGGGGACTTGGGTGGGAGGTTGTGGGAGATGAGAGTGGGAGGATGGTGGGGGTGGGAGTATTGCTCTCCTCTCCCAGCCTTCTCTGTGCTGTTTCCTCTGCAGCGAGCTCCCTTCCTGCTCCCTGTGATTGGTCCTTCATGCCCTGGAGGTCCTCCATGCCCTGGGACTCCAAGCATGTGGCTGTTCTGAAGGCTCTCTCCCCGGCCTTCCTCTACAAAGGAACTGACCCCAGGGGTCCCCATGGCCTTGCAGAGGTCTGTAGAGAGCTGCCTTGGGGGTACTGACCTGCCCAGCAGCAGTGGAGCTGGGCCACCTCAGTCCCAAGGCTGCCAGGGAGCCAGGTTGTATCAAATTCCCCACCAGCCCACAGCTGCCATTCCCCTGGGGCCTTTGGGAGGGAGATTCTGGCCTCCAGCGCCCTAGAGTGGCAGCCACAGTGAGCCACTGGCAGCCAGCAGGACCCCGCTGCCCCTGGACCCCCCCCCCCTTTCCATCTGCTCTCTAGGACCGGTGGCTGGGTGACTTGACTTCCTGTCCTAGCCGGCTCAGCCCCCTCCCCCTGCCTAATTAACGCCTGGAGCAGCCATCGGCTCCTTCCCTCCATCTCATCTCCGACATTTTTCATGTCTAATCCACCGAGGAGATCTCCTGAAGGCTTTGAAGTCTCCGGGCGCACGAATAAAGATGTCACCCTGGCACATGCAGTGCTTCTTAATGAGCACGGGTTTGATGTGGAAGCCGCGGCCCAGAGGGAAGCCGCTTGCCCCTCCCCACTTCAGCATGGGGTGGCCAGGCAAACGGGGTGGGAGCCCAGGTTGGGAGCCAGAGCTGGAGTTCTGAGCTGCAGCAGAAGTGGTGAAGCTCTGATGCCCCTTGTCCTCCCTGGCCTGCCCCCGCCAGGCCCAGGCACCCAGATCCAGAGACCTTGAGGCAGCTGTGGGTCAGGGGAAGACAAGGGGAGAAGGGCCGGCTTAGGGTACAAGGAGGACGTGGCACCTGCTGTGGCTTGGGTAGAGACAGGGGAGGGGTCAACTTCTGAGAGCGGCCATGTATCCTCATTGAGGCTAGAGTATCCCTGTGGTATGGGTCTGGGTGACACTAGCTCCTGTCTGACCTTTGACCTCTGTCTGAGAACAAGTGCTGTTACACAGGGTGACAGTAGGGACACATAGCTCAGGCCTGCTCCATCACCATCTGGATGAAACTCTTGGGCCTGTCCGGGCCTCAGTTTACCTCTTTTTTTTTTAAAGAATTCTATCTATCTATCTATCTATCTATCTATCTATCTATCTATTTATTTTCTTGTTTTAGAACTTTTGTTTGTTTGTTTATTTATTTATTTGCAGGGCTGGCTCAGCATGTGGTGCCGGGGATCGAACCGCGTTCCTTGCAGCCGCCTAAGCTTTCCTAAGCAGGCGCTTTAGACCACTGAGCCATCCTGCCTGGCCCACCTCAGTTTACCTCTTGAAGGGTGGAGGTGGTGGATCCTCAGCTCTGCCTCAGAGGAAGCTGTGCAGGGACTGAAACACAAGGAGTCCCACGACTGAGCAGTACTGGTGAGCAATGGTGTCGTCCCTCTTCTCTACCCTATCACCTGCTTTCAGGCTGTGCCCCAGGTGGCTGTGTGTATCAGCCGTGGGCCACCGTGCACTCAACCCCCATGCTTCCTGTGTAGTCAGGACCCCTGGCTATTCCTTTCCACTCAGTTCTGTGGCTGGCAGTTTTGAGTGGGGCAGCCAGGAAGGCCTGTGTAGACCCATCTATCTACTCCGGGCTGGCAGGGAGCCAGAGGGGCTGTGGAAGTCACCCAAGGTGCTGGTCAGGGGCTGAACTAGGCTGTCGGGTCAATCTGGGGGCCCCAGTTGGTTTCTCAATGTCTCTGCTGGTGTGCTCAGCCCTTCAGGAGCTGGGTGGGGGCCATCATCACTTGTTGGGGGTGCTTCTGATGTTGGAGTGTGGCTGAACTGATCTTTACTTGGGGGTGAGAGTCAGCAGAGGCCATAGGGAAGCGCTGCCCTTCTTTCGTGCACAAGGATGGTTTTGAGGGGTCCTGGGCCCCCAAGGGAGGTCGTATCATGGGCATCATGGACTTGGGAGGCAGAGATGGGGGCAGGGCTGAGTGGCTGTGTGCGGGCTGTGGAGCAGGACGGTGGCTAGGGTCAGGCACACATGGGTGGAAGGGTGGCACCCAGCCGCTCTGACCATGGCTTATGCCAGGCACCCCCATGTGGCCTCACTGAAGCCTTTGTGAGAAGCCTCATGGTATATTTCACAGAGGAAGTAAGGAGAGGCTAGGGGACTCCTGTGCTTTCCATCTTGCCCCGGTCTCTGTTTCTCTGTAGTGTAAGCTGGAGTCAGTTCCCAAATAAGCAATTTGGGCTTGAAATCATGGCTCCCCATCTGTTTCTAGGACCCCAGCAGTGCCTTGTGGAGCTGCCTGACACCCCTGGCATGGCTAGCGTTGGGCCTAACAGTTCTTTAGAGCAGTGTGGCCTGGTGTGAGGTTACGGCAATAACTGCGCCACTTTAAGCAGTTACTGTTAGGCTGCTGCGACTGTCAGGAGGAGGGGGTTGCTTTCCGATAGACATAGACACTGAAGACTTGGAGGGACCCTTAGGGCAGGGCTGGGGTCTGCAGGGGCTAGAAACTCCTGACTGCTCACGATTGCCCATGCTGCCCTGTTGGCCTTGGCCACTTTCCTGAGCTTGGGTCTTGTAGACTCCTGGCTCTCCACAGGCATGGCTCCTACCACTGCCCCCAGCACACCCTTCCTTCTCTGCCCCGTCTCACCTCTCTGAGGATCCCTGGCCTAGGCTGCACCCATCACTGCATCTTCCCCTGCTCTACTGCCAGAATAAGTTCCTTGTAATTTCCAGAAGGCCCTTCCCCTCGCCACCCCCAGCCTCTACCATCCTGCCTTGGCACACACTTTCATCTTCCCAGGGAAAGTGCTTCTTGCCTTGGGGCCACCCAGCGTCTTCTATGTCAGGGACTTCTCCCTTCCTGTCGCTGAGCACCACGTGGGCTGACGCCTGGATGCTGCTGCACAGCCCCTCCTGTGCCAGGCCTGGCTCTGCAACCCCATGGGCACCTAGGCTGACTCGGGAAGGCAGCGAGCCAGGTTTGGGGCCTGGCCCTGGGATGAGGTTTCCAACTGTCCACACCATCTTCATGGGGTTGTCCAGGGCTTGCAGGGAGAGAGCTGGGGGTGGGTGCTGGCTTCAATTTCAGACATACAGGAAGCAAAGGCTTCTTGGAGATGCACTTGGATGGGTCAAAATGGGCACCTCTGCAGCAGCAAAACCAATGAACCTACGAACCAGCCAAGAACACCAAACCCCACGTGGATGTGAGAAGGAGCATACTAAGTAGTGTGCTCAGGAACTCTGGGGTCTGACAAGAGCTCAAATCCAAACCTTGTAATAGGTTTGCTATGTGGCCGCAGGCAATGTCCCTAACTTCACTCAAATGCAGAAGGGGGGTTTTGGGGCTTGTAGGTGCAGCTCAGTGGCATCATGAAGTCCTGGGTTAGATCTCCAGCTCTGAGAGAGTAGGGAGGGAGGAGGAGGAAGAGGAGGAGGAGGAGGAGAGAGAGAGAGAGAGAGAGAGAGAGAGAGAGAGAGGATCAAAATTAAAATAATGGTCATGATTACCTTACAATGGGTGTGAAGGATTTAATGAGCTAATACATGTTCTATCCCAATATTTAGTACAGTGCTATAATAAACAGAATTACTAACAAAAATTGTTCTATTCATAACAGAATACTGTATAATATTTAAAAAGAATGGTACCGATTTGTCAATGGAGGTAGCAGCTCAATGTGAGTGTAATATTTCAAACTAACATTGTCTAACATATTGCTATAACAACATATGGAGACCATGTGATTTATAAAGAACAGAGGGGCCTGGCAGGATGGCTCAGTGGTCTAAAGCGCCTGCTTAGGAAAGCTTGGGCAGCTGCAGGGACCGCGGTTCGATCCCTGGCACCACATGCTGCACCAGCCCTGCCTTCAGGGCAGGCTGAGTCAGCCATAAAAATAAATAAATAAACAAACAAAAAGTTCTGAAATATAAAGAACAGAGGTTTAGGGCTGGGGAGATAGCTCGGTGATCTAAGCACCTGTCTGGCAAGCGCAAGGACCTGGGTTCAATCTCTAGTACTGCATGCCATGCAGCCATGCTGGGTACCAAAATTGGACAAGATAGCACGTGCCTGTAATCCCAGCACTGGGAGGCTGAGACAGGAGGATCACAATGAGCCTGAGCTGTGTAGAGAGATCCTGTAACAGAAGAAAAAAAAAAAAAAAAACTACAGAGGTTTATTTGGCTTGTGGCACTGGAGGCCAGAACGTTCTAAAGATAGTTGGTGTTACCTGGTGAAGATCTTGGACTGCATTATTACACAGCGAAGAGTGGGCTGTCTTGCTGTAGTACCCTCAGCCCATTCTAGGAGCATGAGAATAGCCTTGCATCCCAGTGTCTCCAGACCAGTGCAGTTTCTCCTAATGTGTGACTCACTTCTTACCTGTCTGTCACTGTCACCATGGTTCCACTGGGAAGCAAACTTCAGCGTGGGCTCCAGAGGGGGCAAGCCCTACCCTAATTGCAGCAGGTACAGTCCAGACACCATTTAGGATGCCTGTGTGTTTCAGATATACACAAAGGTGACCAGGCCTGGACCTGAACACACAAAGGGCTTTGCTGGTGTCGGTATAGGAGAGAGAAAGATGGAGGGGGTGGTACTGGGGCCTGGGAAAGGGATTTCAAATCAGTGGGGGGGTGGGTGGGTACTTCACCTTCTCTGCGACATTCTAATTGTTCATGAGGAGGGTGTCATTACTCAGACACTGACAGCCACACATTCAGAAAGAGATAATGCCTGTTGGAGAGGGGGCTTGAGGGGTCAGTCCTGCCTGGGAGGACCTGGGGGAGCAGAGAATGCACCAGAAACTCCAGGAGGAATTATTGAGTTGGAAAAAAAAGCACTTCTGTATTACAGAATTATTACAGGGTAATTTAATATTTGGAAAAGTGGAAGGAAATTAGCTACATTTCTTGTAATAAAAGCAATGGGAAGTACAGCTGAAGAAAATCCTGTAGACAGCTGGGGCTGGGATGGGAAAATATAGAAACCCCAGCCCGCAGGGTTGCACACTGCACTTAGCATGCAGCCTCTGTCCGAAGGTGTGGTAGGACCGCCGGGGCTGGGCTGGGCCAGCCGGACCTCAGAGCCCTGAGCACAGAGTCCCATCCTCATCTGCCCAGGCCCTGCACTGCATGCCAAGCACCAGGATTCCACACCTCTCTCTGCTTCGGATTTCCTTTGATCATTTTTATTCTCTGTAACAAGCAGAGCTCCACTTTGCTGAACACTTACAGTGTGCGAAATACTTCATGAGCTGCATCTCATTAATCTTGCAGTAACCCCTGAGCCGGGTCATGGTAGATTGATTGCAGAAATAGATCCAATCAATTCTTCTTTCTTTGCCGAACCCTCGCACCTTTGCCTTTTGGGACCAAGTCTCCCAGGAAGGGGCAGGGTCCACTCCACCCATTGGCTCAAGGGCTGGCCGGTCACCTGCTCTGGCCAGTGGAATGTGGCCAGGCAGCACTGTGCTGAACCCGAGCCCCAGCCTCCAGAGACCTTGTCCATTTCCAGTTTCAGTCTTGCAGGGTGTTCAGGGGTCTCACTACTAGATTGGACTCAGAGTGATCCTTCTGTTTACAGTCTCCCAAGAGCTGGGATTGTAGGCATGCATCACCATACCCAGTCTCATTTGCTGTCTCAGAAAGCCCTGGGGGGTGGGGCCACCATGACTGGTTGAAGCCCTGGCCCCTGCGCCTGCTTGCACGTACTTTCATCCGCTGAGCTATTTGGCCAGCTCCAAGTCTTGCACCTTTCTGGCTGATGTAGACCCTGGCCTGGCCCCTATAGTCATGCAGCTGAGTTGCAGCACCAGCAAGCTGCTGGCTAACCACTGAAACACAAGCAGTGTAGAGCACTATTTGTTTTCTTTTCTTTAAAACCCTTATGTCTTGTGAGTAGATGGTAGGCAGCCTGATTTGTGCTGGTAGACTGGCAAGAAAGCTGGATCTTAGGCTGAATGGCCTGTGGTGGGCCTGGCTGGGCTGGACCCTGGTGGTCACATTCAGAATTGTGGACCCCCCTGGGGTACACTGTTTCCTGTGATGGTGTCACTTCCAGAACAGGAATAAGGTTTTACATCTTGTCCTGCTTGTTTGTCTTGCTGCATTTCAAGGCCACAGGGTCAATTCACCTGTGAAGACACTCTGGAGCAGCCCCATCAGCACCCACCCTGTCCCTGCCCCTCATTTCCATCTTGGAAAAAAGCCCCTGCCTGATTTGGTTTTACAGGTCAGACCGACCCCAGGGAATCAGGTTGGCAGAATACAGGACTTTACTGAGTAATTATAGGATTAGGCATCCCCCTCGAAATTAAATGCTACCTCTTTACCTTCCAGAGAAGAATCCCACCCCCCACCTGCTACCGTGTAATTATCTGGTGAATTACTCTACGGAGGTCTCATGGTAATTATGTGAGGAGTCAAAAGCCAGCAATTCTTCCAGTCATTACAACCGAGGAATTAGCTTTCATTGTGCAAGCCTGCCGTGTCACAGCAGAGGGCTGGTGCCCAGTGCGCCATCTTCCAGTGTGGGATGGGGCCTCCAGCCTGGATTCTGAGCAGGAAGAGAGTGCCCGTGTCACAGCCCAGGTGGGACAGCTGTGCCCCTCCAGGCTCTCAGAGCTCTCCATGGGCTGCCCCTTGGCATGGGGACAGCCAGTGTGTACTTCTTGCTGGGCTCTATGTCCTCTGAGGGCTTTGTGGGCAGGGGACACACCTGACCCATCCCTGCATCCTTTGTGCCTGGCAGAGAGCCTCACGCAGAATGAATGCCAGCAAATGCTTGTTTAATCAAGAACAAGTGCTCATCAATGAACTTGTAAGTGCCTGGTGAGTGATACAATTATTGACAACCACTCATTCCAGGCATGCTCAGCTTACATGCTGCCCATGCCACCCAGATGCAGCAGTAGGTGAGATTGTGGGCTTTGGGGTCACCACCTGAATTCAGCTCTTCAGAAGTTGTGTGCCTGCTCTCTGCTTCAGTTTCCCCATCTGTACTAGGGCTGGTTACCAGAATTAAATGAATTTGAGCCAGGCACGATGACACATAACTTTAATCCCAGAAATTGGGATGCTGAGGCAGGAGGATTGCTGAGAATTTGAGACCAGTTTGGGCTACATATAAGTGATTTCAAGGCCAGCCTGGCCCACACAGTGAGAGCCTGTCTCAAAACAAAAAATAAAAAGCTCCCTTCAAATGAAACATGAACTTATACTGGCCTCTGGCAAGTGCTGAGAAGCATTTTGCTTCCAAGATGAGGGGTGTGTTGTGTCACAGGCTGGGTCCAGATGTACTCAATGTGGCGCCTCAAGCCATCCTCAGCCAGGGAACACAATATGGGGTCACAACAGCACCCAGAGAAGTGAGAGTTGAGAGAGAGAGAGAGTGATTAGGCTGAAGGTATGCTGGAGGTTGGGTGTGTCACTTTCTCCACAGGGTAGCTGGCTCATTCAGGGGACCAGGTGGGCCCCAACCCCCTGCTGCCTTGTTTCCAACAGAGCCCCTGGATGATACCCCGATGCTTTCAACCAGTGCCTGGTGAGAGGGCAGGCAGGCTCCAGTCACCAGGGTGGCGCAAGACTGGGTGGCATTGGTGTGGGTCATAGGTGTGCTGTTGGAGGAGAGGAGAAAAGGAGAGAGAAGGTTTGGGTGGGGAGCATAGCTACACCTT
Source organism: Myocastor coypus (assembly GCA_004027025.1). NCBI lineage: Eukaryota > Metazoa > Chordata > Mammalia > Rodentia > Myocastoridae > Myocastor > Myocastor coypus. Next base: position 41,659 of record PVJA010000429.1, read on the forward strand.
CTGTCCCTCATGGGTGGGTGTCTAGCTCCTTCAGGTGGGACCTTATTTCTACCACTTGGTGTCCTTAGGTAGGTGGCTTTACCTCTGAGCTCTGGGGTAAAGAGCTGTGTGGGCCTCCGAAGGCCTCAGTGAGAATCTAGGCTGCTAAGATGTTCGACCTGGACAAAACTCTGTCAGAGCTTTACAGAACACAAACGTGCCAGGAAAGCCCTCCTATCTGACTTATCAGCCACTCCTGTCTTCCTCTGTTCCACAGCCCCAGGGGTGCCTGAGTTGCCCCATCCTTGGGTAAAGGAGCTGCCAACAACCTTGTGCAGGACAGGCTGCAGAAGCTGCCTGAGGCTGTACTTCAGGAGCCTGGATTTTCTTTGCCCTTTGTGTGCCCACACCCCGCATGACTGTGCCCCCCTGGTGCTGGGTGCTTTCTATTGCACAGCTGTGCAGCTGGGGGTCGTGGACAGCCGGGGTAGAAGAGGACTGTGTGGCTTTGCCTTATCCTCTGCAGAGGCCCTGGCCCTCTCCCCATCCCCCACGGCTCACCTGTCAATCTCGTCCCTCTCCTCCTGAGCGGGGACGTTCAGAACTCGCTGTGGTCTGCGAATGGCAATCTGAGGCTCCCCGCTGGGCCCCGCTCCTTTTCAACCGCTCTCCCTCACTCTCCCTTGCACCGCTCCATAGCTGTGGTGAGGGCCGAGACACGGGCTGAATGAGGCGGCCGCTCAATGCGAGCCTGCTACAAAGAGAGTATTTTGATGTTTTCATTTCTTTCTAGTTCAATAATTTGAGAAAACACACAGGCTCGGTGCTCGTTCCAACAGGCTCGCTAACTACTTTTTAAAACTTTGCGTTGGTTAACAGTGTAGTGGGGGTGGGGAGCGATCGCGGGTGGGACCTGGGCCGCGGCTGCTTTGCTCAGGAAGCTGGCTTCTCCCTTTCCTCTCCTCTCCTCTCCCCTCTGTAGCTTGCTACTACCACACAGCGGGCAGACGCTCCAAGTCTGCAGTCGGTGCAGACCTAGCTCGGCCACCCAGGGAACAAAGACCCTAACCTGGAGCGGCTACCCAAAAGGCCAGGCGACTGAGGCGCTCTCCGCGGTCCTGAAAGGGGCCAGACAAAGGATTCCTTTGTTTCACGCGTGCAACAGGCAGATCCTAACTCATCTGATGTCCTAATATTCATTCTTTCATCCATGAGCTATAGGCTGAACTCCTAACTCGGGCCTTTCTGTGCAAGGTTCTTGGGACCCATCTTAAAAAAAGAAAAAAGAAAGAAGGTCCCTGCCTTCAAGCCTCTCACAGCCCAGCAGGGGTGTTACCCACAAATGCCTGGACTGTCTGTGGAGGGCAGGGAGGCCTTCCCGGAGGAGGTGATAACTTTATTAATGTCTCGTGATTATTGAGATTTATCCAAGTAGAGTCAGGCATGATGGTGCATGCCTGTAATCCCAGCACTTGGGAGACTCAGGCAATAAGATTGCTCTGAGTTCAAGATCAGCCTGGGCTACACAGTGAGTTTAAAGCCAGACTGTGCTACATAGCAAGACCCTATCTGAACAAAAAAAAATGATACTTAGCCAAGTAAAGGTGGAGGCAAGAGAGGGAAGGGAATATAAAAATAACTAATATGTGTTCTGCCCATGAACCAACTTCCCATTTGAATGTGATCATTATGTACTGCAAACATGAGCTAATCAAAATAAAGATAAAAAGGATTTTGTCAAGTGAAGAAAGAAACTAGAGAAAGTGTCAGAAAAAAAGGAACAGGATGTCCAAAGGCACAAGTGAGGTTGGAGTACAGGGTCAAACCCTGACCAACTGTGACATCCTCTTCTATGTTTGTACATCCCAGCTATAAAACATTCTACAGCTAAGAATGTGCTACATGTTTGCAGGGTTGTCATATGCTCAGCACAGTGGCTGGAACACAGTGGACACAGTACAAGCTGATCTGACAGGCACAGGGGTTGGAGCAGTGTGAGGGAAACTAGGGTAATGGATGAGTGTGGCAGGGCCACAGAAGAGGGCTTGGGGGCCTCTGTTAGGTGCCAGATTCCACTCAGAATCCTCAGAAGGCTAGATGTGTGGAGAACAGGCTGCATGAGAGACTGGAACATGTGTGCCTCTTAGGTGTGATTAGAAGAGGCTTCCCAGACAGCTGCTTAGGGTAGAGGGAGGTGGAGCTCTTGGTCCAGCCAAGACCATCCCCAATGTCTAGCTCTGGGATGGTGGTAGTGGGGGGACATCTTTTCTTTTGGGTCTCCTTGAATGGCACCCATTCCCAAGAAAACCTATGCTAATAACATTTCCTTCTGCATCTTTCTCTGGTACTGAAACCCTATAACAGGCATAAGTAGATAGATGTACATATACATGTGTGGAGTATTTTGTTGTTTTATAAAAGATGAGATTGTTACATACTTATCTCCAAATTACTTTTCTCATCCAACAATACAGTATAGAAATTCCATTGCAGTCCATCGGTAGAAAGTTAATTACATCTTCTATAGGTTGCATAATGCTCTGCTGCATGAGTAGGTCACCATCTGTCTTTCCTGTCCTGCTCCCTTGAGTTCACCCCCCCTCCCCACTGCACTGGTCCCTTAGGCCTCCCCAGTCTGTGGAGCACTGCATGCTGCTTTGTCCCTCCTGGCTAGTGTGGGGGAGGTGTGTCTCTGTGTCAGACCTAACTCTCTTTTCTACTCTTAGGCCTTGGAGGAACAAGGGAGAGAGCCCATGAGGAGGGTTTTGGACTTCACTGTAGAGGAGGGGATCCTGGAAGGTTTGCAGCCCAGAGTAACTTGTGTGAAATTCTGCTGTAGCTGCTGGGGACCTGGGCCTCATGGAGACCTGGAGGGAGACCCCTCTCCATCTTGATCTATTTGCCCTCCACTGGCTCCTCCTCCACTGCTAGCCTGGGCCCACCCCAGCTGTCTAGGTCAGCATGGCCCCACCCGGTCTGCTGACTCCTACTTCCTGCTGTTCCCAAGTCATCAGGCCCCACAAAGAACCTACTAGAAGTACCAGGAAGAAATAAAGACACCAGCCACTGCTCAGGGGCCCCTGGGGAGGCTACAGTTACCTTCAGTCTGAGTCAGCTCTGAGCTGTTTTGCTTCTCAGTTGAACCCTGGTTGTGGGGGGAGTTCTGTGTCCCCATCCACATCCAAGACTTCTGCTCCAGAGGAGGGCAGAGAGGGGGACAGTGGCACAGAAAAGGTGACCTTTCCAGTTCCAGATTCCCTGATGCTACTCCTAGGGTTCTTGAAAGGTCTCTTTTTGATTCATCACCTCTATCCTATGGGATCAAAAATCATGGGTCATCAGTAGCCCATAGAAGAGGATGCCCCCAAATCTGGTCACATGAGGTAGAAGAGGGCTTATTATTATTACTGTTGTTGTTGCCATGCTCGAGGCAGAACTCAGGACCTCCTGCATGCTAGGCAAGTGCTCCAGCCACACCCAGAGTTGACCTTTTGTTTCAGTGGGGCACTTTACTTTGGCTTCTGTGACCCAGGATCCAGGACATGGTAACTGAGGAGGACCAGGGCACCTTGAGAGTGAAGGTATTCAGTAGAGAGAGGTCCAGAGGCCTGTGAGGTCCATGAGAGCTGGTCACCGGACCCTAGGATATATGTGTGGCCTCTACTTGAGGGTTTCCCCTCCTCATTTTCTCATACTGTTTGAAAAGCTATGGAATTCTGGGACATTCCCGTAGCAATCTGTATTTCCTGGCTTCTTTAGAACAATGTGAACACTCAGCAAAGCTGGACTGGGGAGGGGGCTCCTGCAAGGGGGTTGGTAGGCAGGAGCAGGTCCCCTGCTGTGTGCTGGCCCCAGGCCATCTATTGTCACTCCTGCCCCGCCCCCACCATTTCACAGACCAGGCTCCTCTTGGGCATGGTGGGAGGGACCTCTTCCGAGGGTTGGAGCCAGGCGGGGTTCTGGGACTCACATGTCCCTTTTACCTCCCAGAGGCTGCTAGACGGTGGTGGCGCTGGTCGGGTTGCCTGGGCCCTCTCTAGGGTCTTCCTCCCGCCCCGCTTGAGCTCTTGCGAACGGCAGGGGGCGCGCGCGGCCCATAAGAGCGCCTCCGAGCAGGACAAAGGCGGGGTGCGGTGAGGACCCCAGTGCCTGAGCTCCAGCCCAGCCAATACACAACAGCCCCTGCCACTCCTGAGACTTTGGCGGGGCTTGGTGCTCATGCCTCTTCAGGCAGGCCTGCGCTGTGCCCCCGCATCCAAGGGGCATCCTTTTGTCTCCCTGTCATCTTCTACCTCTTGTCCCTGACTCCCTGGGCATTGGCCCTGTTTCTCTGTAGCGTGCAGCTGGCTTGCGCTTCTTTCTTTCTTTCTTTTTTTTTTTTTTTTTTCTTTCTTTCTTTCTTTCTTTCTTTCTTTCTTTCTTTCTTTCTTTCTTTCTTTCTTTCTCGCCTCCCTCCCTCTCTCTCCCTTCCCTGCTCCTCCATCTCTGTCACCTTCCTTTCTCCTCCTTCTCTCTTTCTCCCCTCCCTCTCTCCTTGCCTCCTCCTCCTCTTTCTCTTTCTCTGTCTCCTTCCCATCTCCCTCCCTCCCCTTTCCCTCCTGCCCCTTTCTCTTTCTCTCTCCTGTTCTAGGACAGGCCAAGTCATCTTCATCAAAAGTTGGGCCACCCTCTGACTGCCCAGAATCCTTTCTGGGTTCTCCTTGACTTCTGCCAAGTCCCTGGAATTAGTTGCTTGTATCCATGGGCTTAGTTGGGACCTGCATGCCTGGCTTCCAGCTCTCCAGGACCTGAATGGAGGCAGCTGGTGCTGAACACAGCCCTCACGGAGGAGCTCCCCTTTATTTTCCATGTCCTGCACAAGTTGGTGCTCAGGAACTCTTCTCTGCCATCTGGGTGTCGGCCAGTGCACCTGTCATAGTCATTAGAGAGCAGCCACTTAGATGATAGAGTCAGGAGTCCAACAAAGTCCTTGTAGGCACATTGTGAAAATCAACGGAGGAGCAGGAAGGAGCCAGTAGGGAGAGTCTCAGACCCTGGTGAAATGCTGAGCAAAGCCCCAACCCAGAAATCCTGACGGTGCAGCCGGAACCCCTGGCCAACTGTCCATGATGGCTGTGTAAGCTCACATTGCTAGAGGCTGGAAGACAGCACAATCGCTAAGGCAGGCTCTCTCTGGAAGGCTGATAAGGGACAGCTTGGCCAGGGCATCTACTATTCCAGAAAGCACACAACTTTGGAGACCCCCACCCCAGACCTAGCATGCCTCCTCAGGCCATGGTGATCAAATCTCTGGCCTGGGATGGCTTCAGTGATACAGATGACCAGACAGCTGCCCTGAAGACTGCAGTCCCATGGTGGTGTCTGGCCGTAGTCATCAGTAGGTGCTTGACCAAGGTGCTAGCTTTCAGATGACTTTCTTTGTCCCTTTTTCCCCAGGACTGGTGGGATCCACTTTGACCTGGTACTTCTCTTTCCCTAACTGCAACATGGAGCCAATAGTGGTACCCTCACCATGGGCTTTGCTTATCTTTCTTCCAGTTAGTGGCTATAAGACTTCTTTACTGTGTGGCTGAGGTGAAAACTGCATTTTATTTGCCATTCATTCATTCATTCATTCATTCATTCATTCATTTCTCTGGTCCAGGACCTCACCCTTCTCTATCTCATGGTACCTAGTTTGTGGAAATGTTCATTGTCCCTGAGCTCCACAAAGCCTCTGCTCTGGTCAGAATTATTCACAGCTGTGTCCCCAGAGCCTGGCCATAGCCCCTTTTCATTGGGCAATTGGATGTATTTATGCAGAGCCTACCTTCCCTCGTGGAGGTCTGGCCTGCCCATGGGAGCTGGCTAGCTGCTAAGCATGGTGCAGTCAGAGCAGGGGCAGAGCAAGCCGTGGGCCTGAGCTGGGGGTGGGGTGGGGGAAATGGGGTGAGCATCCACATCCACCTTTTGTAGCTATGCAGAAGGGTTATGTTATTGGGGTGACCTGCTGTAAACCCACAGAGACCTGCAAATGCCCAGGGTGTGCTGGGAGCTCAGGTCCTGTTCAGAGGCCTTCCAACTGTGCTTGAGGCAGTGCTGAGCACCAAAACCAGGGCCTCAGACATGTTTGGCAAGCTCTACCACTGAGCTCCAGTCCTAGCCCCAGGCTGGATTTTGTAACTGCATCACCTCTATGGCTAGCTGAGGCCTTGGGCTCCTGTTTTGCCCTTGCTCGTCTGTTGTCCGGCCCTGTTTTCATTTTGGGGGAAGGGTAGGGGAGCAGCATGGAGGGGTTAGCCCTGGGATGGCACATAGCTTACATTCATAAATTCCAAGTGGCCCACCCACTGGCTCCTTTAACTGGGTACAGAATCTGAGAGCTTCATAGCTCCCCAGGGCTGCGCAGCAAGGAAGGGGGTCAGCTAGGGCCCGAACTAAAGACCAGAAACAATAAACTTCCCAAGTGCTTCACAGTGGTGCCCAGCCAAATCACCTCTCCTCACAATCACCCATCTTGGGCTCTGACAGTCCGCAGGGGCTCATCTGTCACTGTGAGCCCTGGGATGGCAGATGCGGTGGCCAGCAAAGCCCTTGTGCCTGTGCCTTGCAGGCAAGTGGCAGCAGACTGCTACTCAGTGAGGCTGTGCTCGTGCCCTCAATCCTGAGGGACAGAGCCTCGCCTTCGAGGACAGGCTCTGCAGGCCCCTTGTCCCAGACAAGGCCCCCTGGCAGGCAGCGCTTGCAAACACAGCAGCCCTGCAGGGCTGGCAGCAGCGCAGATGGCCTGAGAGCTGCTCCATGGAAGAGTGTGCCACTGTAGTTCCTGATGGACCAACTGCTTCATGCAGGCTGCCCGGAGACCACTGGCATCTACACAGCCTCCATGCACTGCAGTGCAGCTCTCTGGGTCTCTGTGAGATCAGGAGGGGTCTGGCTGATGAGCTGTGTGATGGGCTTCGGGCTTGGACAGCCCATGTTAGCCTTGCACTCTGGCTGGCTTCACGAGAGCCTTGGGGGAAAAACAGATACAGGTTCGTTTTGCTACCAGATCAAAGTGAAATTAGCAACATTTGGCAATTAATGCATTTTCCCCAAGACTCAGCTCTTAAACCAAGTTCTGAGTGTTTGACTTTCATTTTAAATAGGAGGCTGTCAGGAGGAATTACACAGCTCCTAAAGCAACACAGACATTATAATTAAAGAGATGCCAATCCTGGCAGGTAGGAGAAGAGGTGAGGGGATGTGGTGATGAGGATGGAAGGGAGAGTAGGGATGGTGAGCCCAGACGGACGGGATTAGCCATGGAGCTACCCAACAGGGTGGAGGGGCTGGCTTTGGCCACCTCATCCAGTGACTGCCTCTTACATCGGTGCTCAGGCAGTTGTGCATTAGGCTGTGTGCTGGGCACTGCACAATCAGGCTCTCAGGATCCTGTGGCAGTTGAGGAAGGCAGGTGTTATTTATCCTATTTCACAGGAGAAAACAAAAGATAGACCAATGACCAGTGCCCTTATTGATACACTGATACCAAGTACTACAAAGGAGGGTTACTCTCCTCCAACCCCAGCCTGAGATCCTCCTAATGTCCAGGCTGAGCTCCACCCTGACCCCTGTGAGCTCCTCTGTGCCTCAAGCTCTCCTACTTAAACCACAACCACAGCTATTCCACTGGGCCCAAGGGGGAAGTACTCAGGACGTGAGTGAGGGTGAGGCACATTTGGCCTGCAGCCTGAGTAGCAGGCTGGCAATGAGGTGGGCTCAGAAGGGCTTGGGGATGTGTCTTGGCAGACACTTCTGTCCTTGCAGATTCTCCTCCCTATGGACAGGTTGAGCCTGTCCCTCATGTGGCTCTGGGAGCTGGAGGGAAGACAAGAAAGCAGCGGGACGCTTGGGACGGGAAAGGAAAAACCAGAGAGCAGGGTGAACTGGAAGCATCAGGAAATCAGCAAAGAAAGAGTATCCTGCCCCTAAGACTCTTGGGCAGGCATGAAAGTGAGAGTACCTGGCCCTGGCTGGCCCAGCTCCTCTGCATTTCAGGTTTGACCCTTTCCACCAACCCCAGCCTGCAGTGTCCCTGCATGGGCCCTGAGCGCTTCTTACCTGCTATTCTTTCTCAGCGTCCTGCTCAGTTCTTTGCTGAGGCTACCAAGAACCTGGACTCAGCTGCTTGGCACATTCCATCCACTAGCATGCCAAGGCAGGTCCCTAGTCAACCTGAGCACCCCATGTGCCCACCCTCAGGCAGGTCCTTGCAGCCTCCTGGGCCTCCACAGTGATGGGTTGAGCAGCAGGGTGCAGAGCCTCAGCGGGCTCAGCTTCCTCCCTGGGGGTGGCTCCCTGGCCCCTTCCCCATCCTCACTGGGCTCCCCCCTGACAGGTACCTCATTAGCAGAATCTATAAATAACGCCGATGAGTTAGAGTTACAACAAGGTAGCTCATTAAAGGCACTTCACTCGTCGCACTTCCCAATTAGTGTTTCTGTGGGTGCAGCTGCCAGGGCTGTGTGTGTGTGTGACAGGGTATCCTTGGCATAGAGTAGGGCCTGGCCAGGCCTGGATCACTGGGAGAGTCAGCATCCCAGCCCCAGGCAGGAGCTTCCTCCACCCTGTCCTGCCTAGCAGCCTTGTGTGGCCAGTGATCCAGAGGACAGAGAGCCTGTGAGCACTGGTGCCCACAGGGTAGAAGACCCTGCTGCTCCACGTACCCCAGAAATGCAGCCAGACCCAGGCTGTCCCTCCATCCGACACATGCATGGTTCACATATCCCCAGCATCCCAGGCTCACAAACTCCACTCCAGGGGTTCCCTCATAACTTCTCTGCCCAGTGTCTTTCCTGCTTACAGCCTTCCTCTTACCATTTCCCCCCTCCCACCCTGTTTTGAGACAGGGTCTCACTAGGTAGTCCAGGCTGGCCTTGAAGTCACTGTTCTAGCCTACCTGGGCTGGCCTCAAATTCATGAGGATCCTTCTACCTCAGCATCCTGAGTTCTGGGATTATACACGTGTGACACCATGTCCAGCTTATCCAGGTTGCCCTCTTTCAAATTCTCTCACTGAAGCTTCTGGGGATAACATTCTCTTCCTTGGGTAATGACATGAGTGGTGGCAGCAATGGAGGGAATTTTAGGCTGGGGAAGATGAAAAGAATATACCAGAAGGGCTGTGGGAGGCAGGGTGATGGTGCTCCTAGGACAAACCCACTAGGTTGCAATTTGTATTCACTTTTCCACATTTAAGGGAGCAGGCTAGAGGGCTTTGACCACCTGCCCCAGGTCACAGCAGGTAGCTGCCATCCTGTGTGTGTGTATGTGGGGCAACCACTCAGCAGAGCTCCTATTGGTGCTGCATTCTATGGGCTCAGGTACTGCTCACTTGTCACAGAAAGTCAAAAAGTATAGCAGGCCTCACATCCTGTGCCATAGTGTAGCCCTCTTTCCCTCTGCAGGTTTGGATCCCCTGACCACACTCCCTTCTGTTTTCACTTTGGATCTGCATTTTGTGCTTCATTTTGGGGAGGAAACAGCTCCCAACTTCTCTCCCTCTTCCCTTTCTGAATCAATAGCCTAGCTGGGCGAGGCAGATAATGAAATTTACATTCAATGGTTTCCATGGCAACACCAGCACTGGACCAGTTTTTCCTGCTCTTGGGGGCATAGTGTTCTAAGAGAAGCCAGGTAACCAAAGCTTTGCTCCCTGAGGACCTGGCGAGGGTTTTCAAGAGAATGAACTCAGGACCACCAAGTGTTCTGGTGGTGTGGCTTGTGGGTAAGAGAGAGGAGCTCTTACTTTCCTGTGTGTTGGAGGGTCACACTAATGATCCTGATGCCCTCACATCCCCATTGCTGATGTCATGGGCTGCAAGTACTACACTCCAGGCGCTGTGCTGAGCATTGCCATGCTATGTTCTTTCAGCTTTGCTGGAGCTGTAGGATGTGGTCACTGTTACTCATTTTACAGATGGCAAAATTGAATCCAGGGAGCATCGATGCCAGAATAAAGCTAGGTGGGCTTGAGACCTGAAGCCATAGCCTTAAGTGTCCTGCAATGAGACAGTGGCATCCTGAGCTCACAGAGGTCCTTCCTGCTCCTCTAATCTACACAGAGGCTTACAGGACCCAGGTTGAGAGGACAGGTCTGTAACCAGGTGGCCTGGGCCCTTGCTCATCTTATCTATGCCTTGATTTTTCCAGCTCTGAACTAAGGATGGAGCAGGTCATTTGCCTCTTGGGTGTGAGGAGTGTGTGGAATGAGAGGAGACTGAGTGTGTGTGTGTGGGGGGGACTTGGGCACATGGCTGTACCTTAGAATTCATTGCTGCCATTTGCACAGTACCTGCTGAGTAATGTGAAGAAGAGCCGGGCTGTGGGAGTGCAAAGGAGATAGTGATCCCTAGGTCTGGGGCTCTGGGGCTTCCCAGAGGAGGCGCTGGGGCTCAGGCAGGCACAGACAAGGACAAAGACATCTGAGGAAGAGAGATCAACAGAGATGAAGGAAGGGGTACAGCATCCCTGGGGAAAGTTTGATGTAGGGTAGAGTATGACTTGGAGACTTGGGCTGTGCAGAAGCAACATTTGTCACCCCTGACCAAACAGCTTCTATTCCTCAGCAGTTTTCCTTCAGGAACCAGTCCTTCCCCTGTTCTTAGTCAGTGTGTTTCTGGAGTGCTGGATGTAAAATAATGGTTTGCTGTGCTGAGAACCAGGCTATGTGACTAGGGACCTGTGGCCTCAAGGTCAAGTGTGACCTTGCTTTAGAAGCAGAACTATGTGGAAGACTGCCATGCTTTATGTTTTTGCAAAGAAAGCTCGGAACTGTAGCACTCCTAAGGCACGATAACATCTGCCGAGGACAACGTAAAAACACAGGCATCCACGTAGAATGAAAAACTTACTCTCCATTAACTTCTCCTTGTCTACCACAGTGGCTATCCCAGGAAAAGTGCGCCGCCCCCTCTCCTGTGCTCTTCACTTGCTAATAAAACTGAGTCAACTGCATAGATTGATGTGCTTGTCCACTGGAGGCAGGTTTCTCCTGGTCCCCTTGTACCATAAATATCTTTTGCATTTTTTTATCCTCCCACATTCCTCCCATAGCTGTCTGGGGTCTGATCAGTTCCAGGCCCCGGAGTCTGTCAGGCCTCTCCATGAGCCTACACACAGGCACATGATTCAATCTTAGCCAATTAGAGATTTGCAATTTTCGGAGCCCTAGTGATTGGTTGGGAGGTGGGCACATAACTCCAGCAGAGCCAATCATTGCTAGCTGTGCCTGAGACCTTTCCCTACCAGCAGTTCTCAACCTGTGGGTCACGACACCGGTGGGGGTCGAACGACCAAAACACATCAGAAATTGGAACTGTAGCAAAATTATTGTTTGGTTTGGGGTCACTGCAACATGAGGAACTGGATTGCGGGGTCACGGGATTAGAGAGGTTGAGAACCACTGTGAGAGGGGAAGCCTGACTCTTGTGGACCACAACTGTTTGCCATGCAGGAACAGACCCTGTCTAAGGATGAAGCCAACACAGAGGAAAGTGTGACCAAAAGGGGTAAAAGAGGAAACCCTGCCAGTGTTCCTGGACCCAGCTGTGCCTGAAGTCCCAAGCTTTCTTTGCGCATGAGCCAAGAGATTCTCCTTTATTTTATTTACACTGGTGAGAGCTGGGGTCACATCTTTTACAACTGCAGGAACTGTCATTTGTTTGGAGACAGGGTTTCACTATGTAGCCCAGGCTAGCCCTGAACTCATGGCAATCCTGCATCAGCCTCCATCACGTCCTGGCATTATGGGTGTGCGGCCCACCATGCTCAGTGGTAGGAACTTTCCTTACATAAGAGAAGTGACGAACAGTGGGTAGAACAGATGGCAGATATGAGGTGACAAGTCCTAGTTGCCACAGAGAGGGGAGGATGGTGATGGGAATTCCTGCTTGTGAGTGGTGCTGGTAAGATCAGCCTGGGTCTTTATGAAACCTCTGATGTAGTGGCTTCAAGTGACTTTCACACTGCAGATTCGGCATGGGGGAGTTGCACGGTGGGCTGGAACTCCAGGCAGGTTCTTTCGGCTCCCACAGCTGTAACAGGTTGCCTTAAACTCAGTGGCTTAAAACAACACAAGCTTATTATATTTCTGAAGATCAGGAGGTGACTGAGTCTCACTAGACAGAAATCAAAGTGTCTACCAAGTCCCCTTCCTCTGAGAAAGCTGGAAGGGAGACCCTGCGTATTCATCTTTCCCAGCATCCAGTGCTCTCAGCGTTCCTTTCCTTGTGGAGCCCTCTTCCATCTTCAAAGCTCATCACCACAGCCTTGGACTATGACACTGAATCTCCCCTCTGAGTCCCACTCCTGCCCCCCTGTCAGAAGGAGCCTTCTGTAACATGGGGCGCCGGACAGTCCATGAGCATCTCTCTGTCTCACTTGTTCACATCAGCAGATCCCCCCTTGGCTGTGCTGAGTGACACACTCCCAGGTTCCAGAGACTAGGATGTGGGATTCCTTTGGTAGCCATGTGTCAGAGACATGGGGAAGTGGGGGTGGAGGAAGGGATGGAGAGGACACACAAGGCAGGGACTTGTCACACTGGGAGTGGGTGACTCATGTTTATCTGGACTTATCGTTTCAAATGTTTCAAGCCATGGTTAGTTGGCCCTGTTACTTTCGGGCCTGTGTTGGCTCACTGCCTTGCAACTGGGGGGGTGGGGTGGGGTGTAGTAGAACAAGGCAGCTGACCTCGTGGTAGCAAGAAGCAAAGAGAGAGGGGAGGGACAGGTTCCTATATCTCCTTTCAGGCCACACCCCCAGTGATTTCACTTCCTTCCATTAGTCCTCATGTCCTAAAGGTTCTACCAGCTCCCAATCTGCCATCAGCTGGGGATCGAGCCTTTGTGCATGGGCTCTTGGGGACATCCAGATCAAACCACAACTCCTAGCAAACGGGCTGGCTGTTGTGGAGTCTCAGGGCTTATCTTTTTTGTCTTACAAGTTGCTTCATTAGGGAATTGCTGTTTGGATCTTCCTCATTTTACAGATAAAAGAACATAGACATAGAGGGTTTAAGAAACTCTCCCAGGGCTATCAGGCTGGTACGTGACAAAGAGCAAATTCTAACCCAAGTGGATGTGTGACTGGGCTTACAATAGGTGTATCTGACCAAATTGGCATCATGCCAACCTTCTGAGCAGCTTTTCATGAACGTTTTCCTGTCTTAATATTTCACAAGAGCATGGTTTTTAAGGCTGTATAGTAATTCATGTTCTAAACTTCTTTGAGCATTTATTTTGTGTTCTCTTTTTGTTGTTATAAACAACCTGATGAATGTTTGGGATATTTTTAAGGTTAATGTATCTTTTTGATTATGGACCCCCAGCTATCCCCTTCGCAGCACTCAGGAGAGAGAAGATGCTGCTAGCTGAGTCCCTCTGCCATCCTGGTGCTCCAACAGGAGCAGTCAGGGTTGGAGCAGGGATCTCTGTGAGGGGGAGTGCAGGACACTGACTCCAGAAGAGGTCAAGTTCTATGCAAGGGACACTGCAGGCTTGATGCCTACAGTGGGGCAGCTGCCCCTTAGAGAGAGTACATGGAGATCAGGATGTGGTCTTTGATCCTGATGTCCTTCTGTTTGAATCTCTCTGGCTTCTGAGTCAAGATGTGCACAGAGGTGTCTGTGGAATATGACTGTCACCTTGGGGATCAGGGCAGGGCAAAGAAGCCTGTGTTTTTGGGATCCAGGTGCAAGAATAGGCTCCATGGCTTCAGGCTGGGGTTTTCCAGGACAACAGGGTAGCCTGAACTTTTAATATGTCATTCCTCATTTTTCCCAAGATTGAAAAATGGTTGTTGCCTTCTAATGTAACCAAATACCACAAATCATGTAGTTTATAAGGAGCTGTTGGGGCTGTGTCCTAGCATGGTGGAGGGTGCCACAGGGAGGATGGGACATACGCTGGATTCAGGTCCCTCCCTCTTCGGGTCCCCCCCCCCCACTTTACGTATTTGGTACAGGGTACTACACAGTTTGGATTCATAGTGATCCTTCTGTTTTCAACCACCCCAGTGCTGGGATTACAGTATGGGCCACTACACCTAGCCTCCGTTGTTGACTCAGTATGCCCTGGGGGCAGGGGTGGGAGTGGTTGAGGCTGGGGAGGGGCTGGCACAGGGCTAGCATAGCATGCCAGACCAGGAATGGAATCTTGGTCCCTGCACTTGCCAAAGCAGGCACTTAGTCTGTGGAGCTATCTTACCAGGCTCTTTTTCTAAAGCTCTTCTTCTAAAGCTGCTAACACCCTTCCTGGGCAGTTAGGGTTGTAGTATTTAGCTGTGAGGATACAGGACGCACCGAGAGACTGTACGCATCTCACAAAAGATGCCTTCATGGTTCATGTGCAATTCAAGTTCAGATGGGCATCCTACAGTTTATCTGAACCTGAAACCCATCCCCTATTGATAGAGGCCATGAGGTCCGGTCTTTCCCTATTATAATAGTGTGACAAGGATTAAATGTCATTGCACCCCTCATCTGTTCACAGGCAAAGCTCTCTGCAGGATCAGTTCATCCACGTGGAATTATTAGAGCAAAGGTCACAATGGTGATTGTGGTAGACCCTGCCAGGCTTGTTCTCACAAGGCCAAATGAGTTTATACTCCCACCAGCAAGTGTACGAAGATGACTGCTTCCCTACAGGAGACTTTGGAAATTTTGCCATTTTAAAGAAAATATGAATAGAAAATGTATAGGGCAAAATACTTGTAAGTAGCCGTTGCAAGCCAGCTCTGTGCAGCTTCTGCACACCTGGTGCTCACCTCCAGTGTAGCTGTGTGACGGGCACCATCCACTCACAGAGGTCCGATCTGAGGTCTCACAGCTGCTGGTGCTAGAGCCCTCCTTGGCTTGCTTCCTGGACATCTGTCCACCAGTGAGAGTTTGCTCAGCCTTGGGTGGGCCACCGCAGGCCGCATCCCCACCGTCGCTGCCAAGTCTAGCTGGAAGCTCCTCTTGTCTCATTATCGATCACCCACCCAGCCAGGCCTCCTGTCTAACACACATGGCATCAGCTGAGGCTCTGGCCACGAGCGGAGGGAGAGGAGGCCTCGCTGAAGCCTGAACAGTCATACAGACATGGCTAATTGGTTAAATAGATTCTTCTCCATGTGCAGCCTTGAGCTTTCGGCTTCAATAAGGCGAGATATTAATTTTCATTAAATCTCTGAAGGCTTGGCCAAATATTTCCATTTTGTGAACATATCCCTTGATCACACAGTCTACATTCCCCTGAGACAAGGCCACTGGGAAGAGCTGTTTGCCCCCAGGACTCAGACTTTGGTTTCATGGCAGGGGTTAAGGGGGAAATGCCAGTGTATGGGGGAGGGGGCCAGATGTATCACAGCCACCAAGGCCTACTGTGTGCCCCGCATGTACTCAGGACTTCCTACTCTTTGTAATACAAAACAGTAACTAGACAGTGTCTTCCTTCGTAATTCAGGCTGGCCTTGAACTCATGGTGATCCTCCTGCCTCAGCCTGTGGCACGCTGGGGTTACGGGTCTGTGCCACCACAGCTGGCACTTATGTTACCATTTTGAGGGTTCCCCAAGACCTCAGAAACACCCCCAGCCTCAAAACATAAAGTACTTTATCAAGGGGATTCTGCTTTCTCTGAGTGTGGAATTTTAAAATCCTGCCTCACAAAGCTTTTTAATATCTTTCCTTGGTGCATCCTGCAATTTGTTCCAGTGACATGAGTCAGCGAACTGACAACCTACCCCTGGGCTGGGGTGAGCTGGGTAGCCACCTCCCCTTGGGGAACGTCCTGGGACCTCACTGAGTGACACCTTGGCCTTGGTGGTTAGAGAAGGTGATCTGAGACTCTTATTTACTATTCTCACACACTCTTGTGGCCTTAGAGATGGGCCTGAGGGAGGCTCACGATCAAAAAAGTCATGAGAAGATAAAAAATTTCACAGTGAATTCCATCAGTGCTCTCGCCCAGGGGAGACGGGAGGCTTATCCCACTGCCTCTGGGCTCCAGGGTGGGATCTGGTCTGAGAATTTTTCCACTCTTAACAGCAGAACCTGGAATTAGATTTCCTGTTTCTGTTTTAATTTGTGGTTTCATGATTGGGAAGACTGCGCTTCCTTTCATATGTTTATGGGCTGCTTGTTTTCCTCTGTTTCATGGATTCCTGTTTATATGCCTTGCCTTTGTTTCTGCGGGGTTGTTTGCGTTTTACTTATTACTGCTAGGCGCTCTTTATCTCTTTGGGATATTAAACTTTTTCCTGTGATATTGTAAGCATTTCTTTTTCCCAGTCTGTCGTTGCTATTTGAAAGCTGTTTTGTTTCTTTGTTTTTTTCAGGCAGGGTCTTGCTAAGTAGTCCAGGCTGGCCTTGAACTCACTTTGTAGTCCAGGCTAGTTTCTGAGCCTCCTGCCTCAGCCTCATGGAAGTGTTGGGGCTTCAGATGTGTGCCATCATGATTTACTTGGACATTGTTACTGGGATTTTCTCATATAGAACTTTGATTTGATGCCATCAAGAGTATTTCCTTTATGGCATCTCAGTGTTTGGTTTTGTTTAGAGAGACCTTACCATTCCAGAGTCTTAATAGTTTATGTTCCATCTTACATTTCTTTTGTTTTTGTTTTTTTGCTGGATGGGGGTTGGAACTCATGACCTTGCACTTGCCTGGCAGGCACTTGTGCCACGGAGCTATCTCCCCAACCCCACACATGTTGTTTTTTTTTTTTTTTAATTTTTGTTTATCATTATTATTATTATTTTTTTCTTGTTTCAGAACCTTTGTTTGTTTATTCACTCATTTTCATGGCCGGCTCAGCCCACCCTAAGGGCAGGACTGGCGCAGCATGTGGTGCCAGGGATCGAACCGCGGTCCCTAAAGCTGCCCAAGCTTTCCCAAGCAGGCACTTTAGGCCACTGAGCCATCCTGCCAGGCCCCCACACATGTTTTAATAAAATCATTATGTTCAGACTTTTGATTTGTCTCTACTTTTTTTTTGGAGGGTGTCCCCGAGTGGGCATGAACCCATCTATCTGAAATTTACTGTTGTGCATGCCAGTTTTCTTGTGTTCACAATTTGCATCTATTCACCAAATGGCTTCTAATTTTTCTATGCTATTTGTTGTTTGTTTTAACTATTATTATTATTATTATTATTATTATTATTATTATTTTGAATTCTGTGGAATTCTTTTGGCTTCCACATGAATTTAAGGGATAAACTTGTCAAATTCCCTTTTTTTTTTTTAAAAGCAAAAATATTTTTAAAAAGAATAAAAAATAGTAGAACCCGCTAGAAATGGTAAAGCATTTCACTAAACAAAATGATAGGCATTGGCTGGGGAGATAACTTTGGCGTTCTAAGTGCCTGCCTGGCAAGCTTAAGGACGAGAGTTCCATCCCCAGTCCCGCATGCTACACAGGCCCCAGACCCCTGGGTGTGGTGATGCATGCCTGTGATCCCCGTGCTGGGGAGGCAGGGACAGGAGGATCACTAGGGAGGCAACCCAGCAGTGTAAGTGCCTGCCTGGCAAGCTCACGGTCCTGAGTTTGATCCTCCATACTACAAAAAACTAAAACCAAAACCAAAAAATCAAAATCATAGGAATTCAACAATGATTGTTATATTGCATATTGTTATATTAAAAAAAACCCAACTTCTTTAGATTTTTTTTAAATTTTATTTATTTATTTATTTATTTTTTTCTTGTTTCAGAACCTTTGTTTGTTTATTCACTCATTTTTATGGCCGGCTCAGCCCGCCCCGAGGGCAGGGCTGGCGCAGCATGTGGTGCCGGGGATCGAACCGCGGTCCCTGAAACCGCCCAAGCCTTCCCATGCAGGGGCTTTAGACCACTGAGCCATCCCGCCAGGCCCCTTTCTTTAGATTTTGGATTGCTGTTACATCCTTGAATGAACTTACCCATGATTACATTTATTTATTGGTACCAGGAGTCCACACAGTCATTTATGTATTGAACACCAGAAGAAAGCACTGAGTTAATAATTATTCCTTATTTTGTGGCCTGTTAGCATTCATCCAATCTCCTTTTCTTATTTTGTGTTTTTTTCCCTTTCTCTCAACCCCCATTCTCACATAGCGCAGTGTCTTTGAGCAGTTATTCATCTTTATAAAATATTTAGTATTGTTTTGTCAAGTGCTATAGATTTTCTAGCCCCCAATCATCATCTTGTTCTAAACTCCATTTGGAGAGCTGTATGGGTAGCACATCCGTTGCCTCTGGCAACCGCAGAGCATTCTGAGGCAGTGCACATCTGCTTTCTTAACCAATGCCCTAGCAGTGGGCACCAAGGTTGCCTTCAGTCCCCTGACTCCTTAAACAGTGCTCCTCAGATGCAGGAGCATCTCTGAGCTTCATCTTTGCAAGTTTCAGCTCACCTTTCTCGAGAGCCCACAAGCAGAACTGGCTTCACCTGGCAACTGATTTCCACAAGTGGCTGACTGATCGCTCTTCAGAAAGGCTGCGCCCATTTCCCCTCCACCTCAATGTACAGGGCTTCCTCATTCCTGCAGCTTTGTCCAGGCTGAATTGTGATTTTTTTTTTTTTCTGGCTTCTTGATTTTGCCACTATACTGGAGTAATTATGTTCATCTGTGTTTCCTGATTCTGATTCTGAATGAAGCGAAACATCTTTATGTGTACTGAACACAATTTGGGTTTCCCTTACTCTGAGTCTCCTTGATATAGGGGCAAAATATAATTCCCAACCTGAGATAGGTGATTAGTGGCAAAAGCTGGCTGGGGAAGTGGGTGTAATCTGTTAATTACAAGAGCCCAAACACATGCACAGAACAGTTCCCAAAGACCTGCATGTGAACTTCTCCAGAGTAGGTTTTTGATAGGATGGCCAAGGCCTGGCATCACCTTGAGAGCTGGGAGATCTTAACACCTCCTTTCAGGACCTGGATGTAGAAGTTCTTGCACTTTCTGTCCAGATTTCAACACTATAAAAGAAAGGCACCCATGTGGAATGGTGCTAGAGTAACTTTCCAGCATATCCCATGCTGTTTCACAGACACAGCCTGTACTTTTGTCTTTGCCTTCTCCCTCTTTTTCTCTGCAGAGCCAGTTTCTCCCTGACACTTTTGCTTTTTTGAATAAAATTTGCCCCTGCTTTTGTGCTCGTTTTGTCCATTTTTTGTTTGTGATGAGAAGGACCTGGAATCTATCTCCAAAGGGAGAGGCGAGAAACCTGGACCCAGTAATGTTTAGTTGGGAAGCTACCATTTAGAAATGAGTTACCTGACAGCAAACCTGGTAGATGCCAGGTAAGCCAAGCTCATGTAACTCAAAGTCAAGAGATGAATTCTATGGAACAATGTTATCTATCTATCTATCTATCTATCTATCTATCTATCTATCTATCTATTTTTGTGGAACCGGGGATTGAACTCAGTCCCTTGCACTTGCCAGGCAAGCACTTTTTCTACTGAGCTATCTCCCCAGCCCCAGGAACAATATAATTTAAAAGTAGGAAAATTTATTGGGGAATAGGAAGAGCTCCTGAGGGACAAGAAGGTCCCCAGATGGTTTGTCCATGAGTCCACTTCTCTGAGAAAGTTGTATAGAGCAAAATCACATGGTGGGTACAATGTAGGTCAAAACTAATCAGCCAATAAGATTACAAGTATAGCTGCTTGACTAATATTGATCCAATAGTAGCAAGGGTATATGGATGACATCATTAACCTTGGCCTATAATCTATAATCTTAGTCTTGTCTTTAGTTTTAGTCTTGTTCCTAGTGGTCTTGGTGGGAGAGGATGGCCCACCCTCAATGAGATAATGATTTATACAGAAACTCTCAAAAGGGTGGTGTGAATAATCTCAAGCTTCTCTTATGCCTTAGAGAAGTATGTAAATCTGGCCATTGTGACTTTAATCTTCAGATGCTCCTCAAGCCACTGTGTTGATGTGCTCTCAATTTCTGCACTGACTCCCTGGAGGGCCTTGCCCTACTGCCTGTAATATTTCTACCTAACTCAACTATCTATAATGGCTTCATCATTCCTCTTATCTTTTGGATAGTGTGATTATTTTGTTGCTTCTTTGCAGAAGTCTTTTGAATATTCTTGAATGTTTTGGTAGATACTGTAAGCATCTTCTCCAGGCTTTCACTGAGCTACAGCATTGACTTTATTGAACAAAATTCCTTCATTCTGATATGGCCAAACCTTTCTATATTTCTCATTGAGTGCTTTTAATTTTTTTTTTATTTTGAAGAGAAGAAAATAATAAAAATTTAAAACAAGATAATAGGAGACTAACAATGCTTTATACATTGCATGTAGTTATCTTTAAATTAGTTACTCAGAGTACAAGATGTAGGCATTTAATTGTCCGAGCTATATTAACACAAACCTTTCTTTCCGATGAACTAAGAGAAATTAGCAGTGTAAATATCTTGTGTATATAGATGTATATTTTGCTTTTTCCTTCCTTCTCTTTTCCTTTCCCTCATCCCAGTTTCTCTTTCCTTTTGAACAGTTTCTCCCTATTTTGTAGTATTTATGTGTATTTTGGATCTCACTTACTCTTTCAGCTTCTCACACTAGGGAGACAATACCATGTTTACACATGTGACTCTGGTTTATTTACAAGGATGGTCTCAAATTGTATCCATTTACCATAAAAGTCTCTATTATATCCTTCTTTATGGATGAGTAGTACTCCATTGTATGAAAAGACCACATCATTTTTTTGTTCATTCCTTGGCTGATGGGCATTTGGGTTGTTTCTAAGATGCTGCTATCAACATGGGTACACATATATCTCTGTGGTATGATGTTTTTGATTCTTTTGGGAAGATACCTAAAAGAGGAATAGTTGGGTCAAATGGGACCTCCAATCTTAGTGTTTTAAAGAATCCCACAATGATTTCCACAGTAGCTGCACTAGTCTACACTTGTACCAACAGAGAAGAGTTCCTTTTCCCCACAGTACCTCCAACATTTGTTACTGATTGATTTCTTTTTTTTCTTTCAGAACCTTTATTTGTTTATACACTCATTTTAATGGCCGGCTGAGCCCGCCCCACTGGCAGGGCTGGCAGAGCATGTGGTGCCGGGGATCGAACCGCGGTCCCTGAAGCCGCCCAAGCTTTCCCAAGCAGGCGCTTTAGACCACTAAGCCATCCCGCCGAGCCCCTGATTGATTTCTTGATAATGCCATTTTTTTTTTCTGGGGTGACATAGAATTTTAGTGTTCTTTTAATTTGCATCTCTTGAATGACCAGTGATGTTGAACATGTTTTATATGTTTATTTTCTGTTGGTATTTCTTCATCAGAGAAGCTTGTATTCATCTTCAATGCTCATTTTGGAATTTGGTCTTGAAACTTTGGAAACCTGAATTGTTTGAGTTCTCTATATGTTCTCCATCATTATTCTTTGAGAAACAACTGGAAATAATTTTTCCCATGTTGTAGGTTGTGTCTTCACTCTGTTGCTGGTTTCTCTTGTTGTGCAAAAGTTTTTTAATAAGTTGGGATTCTAGTTGTTGATTCTTTGTAATACTTCCTGTGTGTTTGGGATTTTATTCAAAAAGTCTGCCTACATGAATATCTTCAAGAGTTTTACCTATTCTATCTTCCAACAAATTTAACATTTCTGTTGTAATATTTAGAACTTAGACTGATTTTGAATTTAGTTTGGTGCATGGTGAAAGATATGGGTCCAATTTTAATCTTCAGCCAGTTTTTCTCTTTCTTTCTTTCTTTCTTTCTTTCTTTCTTTCTTTCTTTCTTCCTTCCTTCCTTCCTTCCTTCCTTCCCTTCTTCTTCTTCTTCTTCTTCTTCTTCTTCTTCTTCTTCTTCTTCTTCTTCTTCTTCTTCTTCTTCTTCTTCTTCTTCTTCTTCTTCTTCTTTTCTTTCTTTCTTTTTTTGAGCAGAATATATTTATTAGGGGAAAGAAAGCTCCTGTCCAAGTGAGGAACAGGAAGGGGTTCCAGAGTGGGTGGTCCCCCAACAAAACCAGTTTTTCCAGCATCATTTATTAACAAGGCTATCTTTCTTCCAGTGAATATGTTTGGCACTTTTACCAAAGATAAGGTGGCTGAGTATGTCTGGAGTTTCTGCATCTTCTAATCTAGTCCATTGATTTTTGGGTCTGGTTTTCTTTTTGGCAGTATCATGTTGTTTATATCACAGTAGCTTTATAGTATAATTGCTTTATCTTTGTTGCCCAGAATGGCCTCTGTTCTTTGAGGTCTCTTCTGGTTCCAAATGAATTTTAGGGTTATTTTTTTCTGATTCTGTGAGATACGCTGTTGGAATTTTGACCAGATTTGCATTAAATCTGTATAACAGCTATGGAAGGATGGCCATTTTCACTATGTTGGCTCTTCCTTGACAAGAAAAAGCACTGCTTTTCCATTTTCTAATATCCTGTTCAATTCTCCTTTTCACAGTACTGTAATTTTTAAAGTAGAAATCTTTTACATGGTTCATTAGATTGATTCCTAGGTAATTTCTTTCTTTCTTTCTTTCTTCTTTCCTTCCTTCCTTCATTTTTTATTTTTGAATGCTATTGTGAAAGTTCTTTTTTTTTTGGTCTTTTTGAGACAGGCTGGTCTTGAGCTCACTTTTGTAGCTGATCTCAAACTCACAGCGATCCTCCTGTCTCAGCCTCCCAAGTACTGGGATTACAGGCATGAGCCATCACTTATTGTGAAAGTTCTTGTTTCCTTAATTTTCCTTTCATTCATTTGTGTAAAGAAAAGCTATTGATTTTTTAGTTTTGACTTTGTATCCAATTATGCTACTGAATTTGTTTATAAAATCTAACAGGTTTTTTTTTTTTTTAGCGGAGTTTTGAGGTCTTCTATGTAGAGTATCATGTCATCTGTAAATAATGATAATTTCACTTCTTCCTTTCCTAACATTATTCCTTTTATTTCTTTCTCTTGTCTAATTGCTCTGGCTAAAGTTTCTAGGACTATGATGAATAAGAGTAGAGATAGTGAAAATCCTTATCTTATTCCTGGTTTTAGAGAGAAAGCTTTCAGTTTTTGTCCATTTAGTATGATGTTGGTTGTTTGTCATAGATGGCTTTTATCAGATTGAGATAAAGACCATCTATTCCAATTTTCTGTAAAGATTTTACCATGACTAAGTGCTGGACTTTGTCAAAACCTTTTTCTTGCATCTAGTAAGATGATCATATGATTTTTGTCCTTGGCTTTGTTAACATGGCATTTAATATTTATTTATTTATTTATTTATTTATTTATTTATTTATTTATTTTTGGTCTTTTTGAGACAGGGTCTCGCTATGCAGTTCAGGCTGGCCTTGAGCTCAGTTTTGTAGCCCAGGCTGGTCTCGAACTCACACTGGTCCTCCTGCCTCAGCCTCCCAAGTGCTGAGATTACAGACTGTGCCACCACATCTGGCTAATATTTATTGAGTTGTATATGTTGAGCCATCCGTGCATTCCTGGGATTAATTCTACTTGGTCATGATGTATAATCTTTTGTTGATGTTATTTAATCTTTCAAAGAACTAATTCTTTGATTCATTGATTCTTTTTGTTGCTTTCTTGGTCTCAAACGCATTAATTTCTGCTCTTCTGTTTTTAGTTTTTCAGTCTGTTGCAAGATCTTACCTCTTCAACTTGTCAGGGATGAGAAATTGCTGCCTGCTTAGCCCAGGCCCTGATTCTTTGGCACTGTGCCACAGTATTTTGTATGACCCTTAGTCCATCTTAGTATTGGAACATGAGGAAGAATAGCTGTTTAGAACAAATATATCACTTTTAGCTAAAGTGGTACAATCATGGGCTGGGGAGATAGCTCTGCAGCACAAGTGCCTGCCTTGCAAGTGCAAGGTTGTGAGTTTGAACCCCTATCCAACAAAAATAAATAAATAAATACATAAATAAATAAATAGGTACTATCAGCAATAGGAATAGAATGAAACCTAGCCTAGAAAATTACAAACTGAGTTAACCATTAATTTGTAGTCTTTAACCATATGAACAAGATTTGTGGTTCTATAACAATATCTGAAACAAACCAGAAAATTATATGCCATATATAAGTCCTTAGTATGTCAATTTTGTCTTCAGTAGTTAAAATTTAAAATGGGTTAGGGAGAAAATAGAAAAGTAGAATGGGAGGAGATTAAAAGTCAAGTTGGTAAACAAATGGGGGTCACATTAACTTTGGGAAACTGTTGCAGAAGACTAGAGGGAAAGAGAGAAGGAAGAGATAAGAACAGAACAACAACCACAAAGAGGCTATAAGCCATCTTTTTACCCATGAAAACAAAATGAAAGAATAAAGGGTGAGAAGACAAAAACAAAAACATAACAACAATGTCTGATAGACAGTCACTCAGACAGACACACACACACACAAACACACACACACACACACTTTCAGGTGTATCTCTGTTGTCACTGGTAGACAATGTGTGGAGACAGTCTTGATTTCTGCTGATCTATCCCAGCAAGCCAACAGTTGCTTTGTGGTAATGTCTTAGTTACTTTTTTCTTGTTGGGACAAATACCTGACACCCAAAATGAAGGAAGGAAAGGTTTAGTAGCTCACAGTTTGTGGAGGTTTCAGTCCATATTTGGCTGACCCAAGGCTGAGTGGAACAGAGCAGAGAGCATTCAGTTTATGGTGGCAGAACAGCAACAATTGTGGCAGAGGCACCCAACCAATCAGGGCAGCAGAGCAACAGCTTGACTCTGTGTCTCTTTACATTACATCAGGCTCTCTGCTTTAGCCTATCCACCTCAGACCACACTTATGATTCCCAGCGGTACTCAGACCATAATCTCATCAATATTAAAACACATAATCCCAGTGGATCATGGATCAAGTCTCAAACTCTAGAAGTCCCTACCCCATGACTCATGAGGCTTTGGGGGAACAACTAGACATAATCCATAACAGGTAGGGTAGTGGATAAACTCATTGAGGCTGCACCTTCTGGCTGAGACCAGACTCACTTGGCCTGCAGCCATCTGCACACCTTTTATGGGCCTGAGCCCACCTAGGTGCTGCTAGGTGAAGCTCACAGATACTTTGTGTTCTGAGCTCGGCTGGCCCCTCTCTAAGGTGGCTCCTGGCTAATTGCTCTCTCCTGCATGGGATGATTGAACTCTCAGCACTGGTTGCCAGCTGGTGCAATCCTTTGTATTCACTACTCCCTTCCACTGCCGCATCTCTCTGTGGAGTCCTCTGGGATCACCAGCAGTCACTGTGCCTGAAGGTTTGAATCTCTCCTCTTGCACAGTGAGTCCCATCTCAGGGAACAGGTGCTATTAGCTGCATCCTTTATCTTCATTGAAATGCTCCTCTTCACTCCCTCTGCAGGTTTCAATTTGCACTTGAGATACTTCTTGGGTCCAGGGGGACCCAATCCCCGTCTTCTTGTCTTCTTTGCATTGTTATATTCCAGAATCTGGACAGCAGCTCTCAGAGAGGCTCTTTCTATAATACCTATCACTCTGCCACATTGATGCTCCCTCCCTCCAGAGTATGTATTCTTTTTTTGCAGCACATGATACTTTCTCTAAAATAGATAATGTACATGTTCACAGATCTTTTCTGTGCCTTGGTCTGTGTCTTCTTGGAACTTGCCGGCTATGTTGTGTGGTTTTATACTTTGTTTAAGGAGTCTTTCTCTAGCTTAAGTCACAAATAAATTTTCTTCCATTACTTTTCCTGTGAACTTTAGCTTTCACATTTGAATTACCTTGGCGAATGATCAACAGAGACCTCTGATATCAAGTTTATTTTTTAAAGTTCTTCTTAGTGTAGGGTCAAAGATAAGGATTCATTTTTTTTTTCTCACCATATATAATAAGCCCATTTCCACCTCCTGTCTCTAGTACTATATTGATCAGAAGCACATGAACATTATATTATCACCTTTCCTTTGCTGAGACAAAATGCTTGACATCTGAAACCTATTTGGCTTGCAATTTCCAAGGTTTTAGCCTGTGGCTGGCTGGCTGCAAGGCAGGAACATCATGGTGGAAGGGCGTGGTCCAAGGATTATAAACTTCTTGGTAGCCAGAGTTTGAAGAAACAGAAAATCAAAAGGCTGAAGACCAGATGTAGTTTCAAGGCCATGCCCCAGGACCCACCCAGATGCACCTGTACTTTACTAATTTCCTAGGTGTCTTCAAGGCAATCCAACTGAAAATCAAGGTTACATAGCAGACAGAAATCCTTAATTGGTATAAAGAGAATGTATAGAATCCGTGTGTAGGTAAGGGAGGATGGCCTGTGGGCCTGGAGGACAACTTTATATGTTGTGGCAAGTCCTTTCTGACATCATCACTTTCCTTGAAGCTCTCCTCATGCATAACTGGTATTAGACATTCAGGAATGCCACTTCTGTCAATTGAGATAATCATGCCGCTTTCTCTCTAGATTAGTCATTGGAAGATTTTGCTGGTAGATTTTCTAATATTACATCTTTCATTTCTCATGAATCCTATTAGGTGTGCTCCTTTTTTTTTCCCCTTAGGGGGAATTATTGTTCACTGGAGTGGAACGTGCATATGGAGGAGATGATGTCAGGTATGAATGTACCTGGAAGGAGCACACTAGTCCCCAGGAGTAGTGTCCATAGGCCTGTAAGCCCCACAGGGCACCTCCCCCTGAATTCAACACCACAGAGGGGTCTGAGGCTGCAGGGAGTTCTTGTGCAGATGGAGCCATGGTTTCGCTTTGTTTTCTAACACATTGTTGGGTTTAGCAAGGTTAGATCTGGAGTCTTTATTCACAAGTGATGCAGCTCGATAATTTTCTTTCCTTGTTCAGTCTTGCTCTAATTTGGAGATCAATATTATTCTGCTTTCATAAAATAACTAAAGCCAAGTTCTCCCTTTTCCTGGTATTTTGAACACCTTCCCTATGCTGGGCTCTTCTTTCCCTTGGAAGTCTGGTCGAGCTCACTTGTTAAATGGTTGTGGCTGCAGTGTCTGGAGGAATGGGTGTTTGATTACTATTTTAACTTCTCTAATGCTTATTGATCTACCAAGCTTCTATTTCTTGCTCCAATTTTGGCATTTTATGCGTTGCCAGAAATTTATCTATTTTCTCCAGGTTTTCATATTTACAAACTTGGAGTTGTTCATCACATTCATTTGCTTTGAATTTGTTCATTTGTGAATTCAGTCATCCTATTATCTTCTACCCATACTTATTTTCTTTTTTATTGTTCTATATTTTGGTTATGTACAATTTTTTACCTTTTTCAGTTATGTGGTAATTCTCATCTCAGCCATCCTCTCATTACTGTCTTGATATGATTACATTATGGTTAGAGAGAAGGCTTATGCAGTATTGATTTTTGTTATAACTCAGAGGCCTCGTGCGAGCCACGGTTGATTTTGTGAATATTGCTTAGGTGACAGAACTCATACACTGCCTCTTGGTTGAGTGGCAAGTTTTGTACGTATTATATATCTCACATGTGTGTGCTTATGTAAGTTATCTGGTTGACATATTATTTCTCATAAGAGGTCTTCAACCACGGTCTATCTTTTTCTCCCCATAATTTTTATATTTTTAAAAAATTAATATTATGGATTGCTCAGCCTGCCCTGGGGGTGGGGCTGGTGCAGCATGTGATGCTGGGGATTGAACTATGGTCCCTGCAGTGGCCTAAGCTTTCCTAAGCAAACATTTTAGACCACTGAGCCATCTCACTGGCCCCTTTCCCCATAATTTTTACAGTTGTTATTTTTTATATTTTGAGACTGGCTTAAATAAACACATGCTTATTACTGATATGCATTGCGAATCCATTGTTGTTTTGTATTTTGATGCTGAGGTTGGAACTCTGGGCCTCATTTGTGTCAGGCAGGTGCTCCACCACAGAGCTGCAGGTTGGTCCCAATCGATTGTTCTTTCAATAAATAAAATGTTCCTTATGATGTTTTTGTCTCAGATTTTATTTTTCCCTTTAATACTAAAGTTCCAGGCTTTCTTTTGTTCCTTCTTTGCCTGTTTTTTCACTTTTAAATCTTTATCTCTTTAAGTATATCTCTCATAGAATCAATATTACTGTATTCTTTTTCTTTTTTAAAAAAAGACACCTTCATATCATTTTCCCATTTATACTTCATTTAATCCATGTTATTTTAGAATCTAGTCTCCCATAATCTTTTTTGCTTTTTCTTTCTTTCTTCCTGACTTCCTGGCTTCTTTTTTCCCACTCTTTCTTCTTTCTTCCCTCTCTGTGTAGAGCCCTCTTGCAGATGCTGTCATGGTGGGAGCGGGTGCGAGGTCACCTCCCAAGACTGGAGGCTGAAGGCTTGGTGCCACCTTTCCAGGTCTCACATCACACTATGGGCTGGGTTCTAATGGATGAGCCTGCAGGGTCAAACCAGAGCAAAGAGCTTGATTTTCTGTGAGTGACTTGCAAGTGGAACTACTCATTGTACCTTTTAGCCCTGGCCGTTGACACAGTTCAATGTTTGCTCAACAGAACTCTATTCAGCGCACAGGATCAAGGGCCATGAGCTCTGAAGGTGACATGTGGGTTCCAGGGTGACAGCCAGTTGCAGGGCTGCTCCTCACGTGGAGAACCCTGCATGGTGATGGCTTGAGCTGCTTGCTTTGGTCAGCAGAGGTCACATCATGGGTCAGGCCACATATCCCAGGACTTTTGGGATTCTAAGATGACCCATGCTGCAGGACAAAGGCAGTAAGAGGGTGAGGACATGCATAAGCACCTAGACAAGCACACAGAGGGCCTAGAAGGGGTCATTTTGGGTGTCAGGATGGGTGCCTATGGTCCAAGGCATCTGATGCGTGTGACTGCATGAAGGACTAGGTGAGAAGCACCCACTGTATATTATTTTAAAATTTAAGTTTAGGTTTTATAGTGATAGTGATTGAACCTGGGGCTTATGCCTATGATGTAAGAGCTCCAGAAAATCATTATTTTTAAGGTACTGTTTTAGGGTGGTTCACAACACAGCCCTTGACAACCCATCAAGTCAGTCATTGAGATGGGGAGGTTGAGCAGCAGGGACACCCTCAGGACCCAGCCCCCATTATCTACCCACCCTACTGTGAGGGAGAGCAACACCAGGCTGTGCACAGGGTGGATCTATAGCCTCATTCCTGTCTTCCAACTGACAGGGAGATGGAAACACTTCAGAGCAGAGGGGAAAGCTCTGCACAGAAGCAGTGCCCTGGCGTGGCATGTGCCTATACCCCTGGGCACTCATGGCCACCCAAGCTGCTCACCCTTCCCATATACACAGAGGCATGCACCATCAGTCACACGTGCACAGCACAGAGACACAGTCACAGACACAATCACACATGCACGGACACACATACAGATACATATGCATTTATACAGAGACAAGCCCACAGAGATGCACATATACTAACAAACGCAGAGATATATACAGAGACAGAGACACACAGTCACAGCACACATTCCCACATGTACAGACACATATATGTAGAGACAGTCATGCATAGGCACACACAAGTGCATGCTTGGACTCACACACACTGGAACCCCATCTCTGCATGTCATAGCTCTGATATGTGCTTAGGCCCTTCTTAGCCCTCAGTGGGAGTTTTGGGGCAGCCGTTTCTGTGGTGTGTGGAGTCTGCCTGGACCGGATGCCTGCAGGGAGGACCAGACTCCTCTTTGCCTTAGGATTTTGTTTATACGAACTTTTATCTTTTCATACAGGGTCTCATTCTATAAATTGCTAATTATCTTCACTAGAGCAATAGGATACATTTTACCCCAAAGCATTTTGTAGCCACTCATGGTCATTGCTATGGGACTGCTACATGTGGGGTTGTAGCCTCTGAGTTGGACTCTGCCATTCACAGGGTTGACAGCTTGTTGTGGTTTATGTCTAGTTGTCCCATCAAAGCCTTACGAGTCATGGGGCAGAGGCTTCTAGAGTTTGAGACTTGATCCATGATCCACTGGGATTATGTGTTTTAATACTGATGAAATTATGGTCTGAGTACTGCTGGGAATTATAGGTGTGACCTAAGGCAGATAGGATAAGGCAGAGAGCCTGATGTAATTTAAAGAGAGACAGAGAGGCAGACTAGAGTTGTTGCTCTCTGCTCCCTTGGTTGGTTGCCTCAGTCATGATATTGTTGCTGTTCCACCGCCATGGACTGCTGCTCTCTGCCATGTGCCTCTCTGCCTTGGAGTCAGCCAAGTGTAGACTGAAACTTCCAGTAACTATGAGCTAAATAAACCTTTCCTTCCTTCACTTTGGGTGTTGGGTATTCGTCCCAGCAAGAAGAGAAAAGTAACTAAGACACAGCTCATCACAGTTTATCTTGAACTTTGTTCATGGTGCAGGGCCTTTCAGGGCTCGGTTAGGCCAGGAAAGGCCCACAGTGAGTTCTACCTGGGGTTGCAACAGAGAACCAGGGGCCCAGGGAGCTGTGGAGTCAGGGGTTAAGGCTGCTTGGAGCCACAGGGCAAAATTAGACCTTCTCTGTGGCACAGGGATCACCCCTCATCTGCAGGGAATGTGTTCTGAGAGTCCTGGTGGGTGGCTGGCCGCAACCTGGACAGGACTGAACTCTATCTGCTGTTTTCTTTAGACACATTCATCTATGCTAAAGTTTAACTTAGAAATTAGATCCAAGAAGTGTTTAACAACTACTAATAAAGTAGATCAATTAAAACAATATATTGTCATAAAACTGCCAACATCACTGCTCTTGCATACTGGGCCACTGTTGAGTAAAACAAGGGTGACTTGACTACTGGTGTAGCAGTATTAAAACAGCAGCTAAGTGACTGGCAAGGGTGGTCTGTGCATCTGGTGTGGGTGAGCTGGGCAAAGAGAGGTGTGGGTTGGAGCCAGGTGGGATGGGGCATCCTGATACTCAGAGGGGATATAATATAAAACTTAATGAGTTTATGCATTGTTTCTGAGTTTTTAAATATGACATTTTCAGTTGACCATAAGTTACTAAAACCATAGCTGAGAGAGACTAGTGGTGCATAGTTGGGAGCCCAGGTAGTGGGACCTGAGGGTGAAGTAGGCATTCCTGTTTTTGCTCCTAGTAGGAGTGCTCCTGAAGTAACACTACTAAGTATTAAGTTTTCCACAAGTTTCTAATTGATGATCTTTATTGAATTAGAAGTTCCCCCTGTGACATCATGCTTATTACTAATTTTACAAGTCAGAAATCAGTATCCAATTTTATCGCCTGCTTCTTTGGGGGCATCATGTAAATCGGCGGTTCTTAACCTGTGGGTTGCAATCCCCGCAGGGGTTGAATGACCAAAACACAGGGGTCACCTAAAGCCATTCTGAATCATGACTGTAGCAAAATTACAGTTTTGAAGTAGCCACCAAAATTAATTTTTGGTTTGGGGTCATCGCAACATGAGGAATTGTATTGTGGGGTCATGGCATTAGAAAGGTTGAGAACCACTGATGTAAATGATCATATGAGTTTTCTTTATATGTTAATTAAGGGATACAGTTGCATCTATAATGTCAAACTATCCTTCAACTTCTGGATTGCAACATGTTCTATCAAAACCTATAAATATTTTTATTATATGTAGATGTGATTTATTAATATTTCAGTTAAGCATTTAGAAAATTCTTTTTTGTGTGTGTGGGACCAGGGTTCAAACTCAAGACCTTGCACTTGCCAGGCAGGCACTTGTGCCCCTGAGCTATCTCCCTGGCCCAAGAAAATTCTTCATGTGAGATATTGCTTGTTTTTTTTTTTTTTTTTCCTTGTGTAGTTCTCTAAGAGGTGGAGAGTTTACCATTTTCTCAATGCTTGCAAATTTATACAACTGGAGGTTTGAGAAAACATTTATAAGCAACTCAAGTGAGGAGGTGAATCAAAATTTAAATTTAAAATCCTTTAAAAATGAACAATAGGCGGGCTGGAGAGATAGCTCTGTGGCACAAGTGCCTGCCTAGCAAGTTCAAGGTCATGAGTTCAAGCCTTGGTCCCACAAAAAAAAAAAAAAGAGCAATAGAGGGGCTGGGGAGATAGTTCTGTGACACAAGTGTCTGCCTGGGAAGTACAAAGTGGTGAGTTCGAACCCTGGTCCTGCCCCCCCCCCAAAAAAAAGAACAATAGGGCCGGCCAGATAGCTCAGCAGACTAAAGTGCCTGCCTGCTGCCTGGATTGAGGTTCAATCCCTGGCATGCCATGTTGTTCCCCTCCCGCTGTGTGCTGAAATGGTGACTGAGACTGGGTGTGATGGCATGTACCTGTAATCCCAGCACTTGGAAGGCTGAAAAAAGGAGCATCGCTATGAGTCCTATCTACACAGTGGGGCCCTGAACACATTGTACTGGCTTGGATAGGGCTTTCCCTCTGAATTCATGCCAGGGTTATGCCATGTTGTATACCCTATTAAATGACACCAGGAGGGTGGGTGCTTAGTCCAACTATGGTCTCTGGGAGCAGGTATATAAAGCTGTCAGATTAGATTAGGTCCTCAGGGTAGAGTCCCCACGACTGAGTCCTAGTGGCTTTGTAAGGAGAAGGACAGAGACCTTGCAGTGATGGAGCGCACACATACCCTGCTTGCACAACAGCTAGCTGATGACATCCATTGAAACCAGAAATGCGCTAAGACCGCCAGCCTCCAAAACAGAGCTTCCTTTCTCTGGGGTTCAGTCTCTGGCATGCCGTGGAATACACTTCTTTTCTTTATAAAGCTTGCTGCCTTAGGTATTTTGATGTAGCAATGAAACACTGACCAATTCAAATGAGCACTAATTTAAGAGCTGTTCCTGAAGAGATATCTATGTTTATTTGAAAGCAAAAATGCATTTATTGGGGGGAAAAGGGCTGAAAGTCACAAAGAGGTAACTAAGAGTTCTTTAAGACAGACTATAAAATAGGAGTAAGTTTTTAAAACTCTAGGGATGAATACATAAACATATATGTGAATTTTAAAATTAGAACTGGAAAATACACTCCAAACTGTTCACAAAGATTAGCTCTAAATGAATAGAGGAGTGGAGCTGGAGAGAATGAGAATAATTACAAAAAGGAACTTTTATGTTTGACTCTGCACTTCAGTATTGATTGACTATTTTACAGGGAGACTGTTTTTACACTACCTTTGGTTTTTAAAGTCAATTTAAAAAAAAAAATTAAAAGAATGACGCCAATCACATTTTCCAAACACAATGCAAATAGAACTGGCATTGAGCAACAAGAGCATCCCAAATCTATCCACTTAGAAGTGTAAAACAAATCTAAATCACGTGAATTAAACAATAAATCAAAACAGAATTATCAGCTATTTAGAAATGAATGGTAATAAAGGCTGTATACATAAAAGCCCCCAGGATACCACCCAAGCCGTGTGTACTTAGAGAAAAATGAATAGCCCCGAATACAGTCATTAGCAAAGAGCAAAGATGGAAGAGATCAAGGAACGGAGCGCTTACCTCAATCAGCACGGATGGAACATCAAAATGAATCTGGAGGAAGCAGATGGGAGAAATTAATGAAGAAAAGCTACTGCGATTAATGAAATAGAATAAAACAATAGTGGCTATGAAAATGGAAGATAATTCTTTGAATGCGACCGATAAAGTAGACAAAAGAAGCCAATCTGATCAAGAGAATTCACATCAGGAGCCATGCAAATGAGAAAGGAAGGGGGTCCTACAGACACAGGTATTAAAGACATGGGAAGAAACAAAAGTCCAGAGTTTTTGCTAATAAAGCCAATCAGCAAAAGTCTGGTGAGTAAGTTTTAGGGAAAGATGTGTATACAAGGGTGCAGGGTGCTCACCTGAGCACAAGCCATACCTGGGTCCACCCCACCCGGGAGGCGGTGTGTGTGTGTGTGTGTGTGTGTGTGTGTGTGTGTGTGCTAGAAACTACATTTCCCATGTGCCCTTGCACTGGCAGAGCTGCAGTGTGTGGCCCAGACACAGGCAGAGACCCTTTCTGGTGGTGAAAACGTTGGATTCCACTGAGGTGGAGGCAGAAGTGCCCATCGGGATGGTGGAGGCAGTGGGTTTCTCATCCTTGCAACATTCAGAAGCTTCTTGCATCCTGTCCACCCTGGAGCTTAGTTTCTAACCAGAACTAACTGCCAGGAACCCTGACTAGTCCTACAAAATTGATTCTAGAAAAGGTGAGGGAAAAAGTGACAAATAGATTAGCTCCTGGAAAGAATTCCCAAGGTAACCTAGCAGAAAAAGAAAAAACGGAAGAAAGGATGGAAGGAAAGACAAGCAAAGAGTATTCAGAAGGCTGAGTCAGGACAATTACAAGTGTGAAGCCAGACTGGCTTACATAGTGAGAGCCAGTCTCCAGAAGGGAAGAAGGCAGCACTGTGCTTACAAGTTTTACAGGAAAGTTGGGTCACACATTTGAACAGATAAGCCCTGTGGTGGAAATCCTAGCTGATGCATTCAGTCTTCTGATTTTTGTGAGTTGATTGAAATTTGCAGAACTTTGGGAGCCAGCATTAGCAGGGTACCAAACCAGGCTGTGGAGTAGGTTTGTAGGAGTCCTTTTGGCCTTTCCTGCAGATACTGTCCTACTTGCCATGCTGTTCTAGACCAGGAGCATATCAGTAAGACACACTTGTGGCCACACAAGGGACTGCAGGACACACTCCCAGCAGCTGAGGCAGTCAGTACAAAGGCCCGGTGGGCAGAGCATGCCTGGCCTGCTTCAGGAAGAGTTGGGTGTCAAGGGTGGCTGGACAGAAGTGTTAGGGGTTACTGGGCTCAGAGAGGAGAGTAGTCTGAGCTGAGCTTGCTTGTGGGATGCTCACAGGTCCTGCCTTTGCTTGTGTGCTGTGAGTTGGGACCGGCTATGGCTTCAGTGGCCAGAAGCTTTCTCCAGGAACTGATGGGAAGGACGCGGAGGTGAAGGTCAGAGCAGGTGCTGTTGCCAAGGTGTGGAGGGAGGGGAGGAGGTGGAGCCCAAGGCAGAGGGGCGGTGTGGGGGGAGGTGACCAGCAGGCATTAGACCCAGAATGGGCACTCCCAACCTCTCCTTGCTCTAATTGCATTTTCCCTCCAGCCCCAGCTCCAGTGGAAGTGCAATTTCTCCGAGGTTGAATCACAATGCACCCTCTCTTCCCTCGATCTCTGCTTTGATTGTGCGCCCCTGGCTCTGTGCCTTGGGGCCGGCCGTGGCTGAGATTCATAATTTCAGGCTGACACCATAGTAACCACTTAGCTGGATTCAAGATGCCAGTGTCATCCCCGGCTGCGCTTGAATAGGCCCAAGGAGGGCGGGGTGGGACGGAAGAGAGGGCTCAGAGACCGCGCCTCAGAGGTGCCCGCAATTATTTCTCCGTTTCCAAGGAAAAATGTAAACACAAGGTCAGCCTCGGCCGGGTTTCTTAATTTTCTTCCCTTTGTGGAGACAGGTTGATTTGGGAAAATTGGTTCTATTTATTTCGCCTCCTGGGGCTTCCCCTCCCCCTGTGCTGGGGATCGAGGCAGTGGCAGCTACGTAGATGACAGAGATGGGGACAGGCACTGCAGGATAAGCCGCGCTTCTCTCTGTGGGGGCCGGGCCTTGGCAGCAGTTGCAGAAGCTCCGGAGCCCTCTGGGATCTGGACAGTCCTGGCCTGCACTGCCCCCAGCCCGTCTCCTCCCACTCAGCCTGAGCCCTGCAGTTGTCAGGCGGTCCCCAACTTAAAGTCCAGTGATCTACAGGCTGCCCTGCCCCCAGCCTTTGTAGCAGGTCCCTGCCTGTGTGTCCCCAGGGCTCCTGTGCGCTTCCTAGCACCACCCTGTGCTGGATTAGTGCCGTGGGCCCCTGTAACCCAGCACCACGTGGCTCCCAGGGCTTTTGACTAGGGGAACCTGGGCCTCGGTGTTTTCATCTGTGGAATGGGGATAGCATGGTGGCCTCTCTGCAGGCGCTCACAGGGGTGGGATAATGCTTGGAGAGCGGATGCCTGTCACCAAAGTCTCCATCTCAGGGAGACAGCAGCCTCCCAGGGCTGCACCAAAGGGAGTAGGAGTGGCCAGCGTCCCTACTTTGTTACCTAGTGCCTAAAACTCAGCTGCACCACTTGCGACCAGAGTCTAGGGCAGTGGTTCTCAACCTTTCTAATGCCGTGACCCCTCAATACAGTTCCTCACGTTGTGGTGACCCCAAACCAAAAAATAATTTTGGTGGCTACTTCAAAACTATAATTTTGCTACAGTTATGATTCGAAATGTAAATACCTGGTATGCATTATGTATTCTTATTGCTACAAATCAAACATAATTTAAACATAGTGATTAATCATAAAAACAATATTTAATTATATGTTGAGAACTATTTATTACTAGTTCCAATAAATAACATTTCACCATGGCATAGCATGGGTTTAAATATGTATTTTCTGACGGTTTTAGGAGACCCCTGTGTTTTGGTCATTTGACCCCTGCCGGGGTTGCGACCCACAGGTTGAGAACCGCTGGTCTAGGGGGACATCTGGGGGCCCCGAGGTCCACTTCCTTGTCTCAGCTCAGGAGCCCCTGTCCCTAGGGCCTGGCTGGCATCATCACTTGCAGGCAGCAGTTTCTGCATCATGAAGCCCCTTTGGGCTTTGGGTGGAGCATCTTGGGAGACCCAGGAGGGCTTGGGCACAGCAGCACTCTGGGCTCCAGCATGGCCCTCAGCCGTTCTGGGTTTCTGAGGCTCAATCCGCCCTTGTCGCCCAGTCCATCTGGCAGCCCTCTGAGGAGAGGGCTGTGATTGGTGGCAGCTGTCCTGCGCTTGTTTTCTATTTATTCAGCAGGAAAGTCTTCTCTCCCACACCTCCTGGCTCAATTCTAGAGGCTGCTGAGTGTCCTGAGGCATTCTGTGCCCTCCTGGGCCCTCCCATAGGGTCCAATGCTGTTTCAAGGGGTTGGCACCTGGCTCTACCAGGCCTAGTGTGTGTGTGTGTGTGTGGACATGCTTGTGCACAATTCCACAGAGGGCAGAGCACTGACCGGATCCTGGTGACCCCAGGAGTCATCCTGCAGCCACAGAGCCCTGGAGTCTGCACACTTGGTTCATAGAGAAAGTGAAACCCAAACCCACACAGCTGCAGAATTAGCCTGGAGAGACCTGGGAAGAGGGGGCCCTGGTGCATGCGCAGTCAGGGAAACCCTCTTGGGTGGGTTGTGCCCTGCCAGATAAAGGACCTGAGAGGCAGTCACAGACACAGCCAAGAAGCAGGAACTAGAAGGAACATCATGTACAAGGCCCTGAAGTTTAGGGAGTGCAGAATGTGTGAATGCAAAAAGGGGAAGGGGTGCGGGTGGCAGGACCTGGGTGGGGAGGATGGCGCCAGCTGCTGGGCAGCTCCTGCAAGAGGCAGCTGGCGCTTTGCTTCCTCCTCCAGGAAGCCCTCCGCCACTCTCTGATCCTCGGATACATTCTATCTGTAATGGAATCACTTTTGTTCACTCAGGGGTCTGTCCTTCTGAAAGGCAGGGGCTGTTTGCTGTGACATCTGGGTCCTCAGTGACCCACAGCAATACCACATGTGGGATTGGGCAGGGGCCCTTGCAGATCCTCCAGGTTTACATGCGCATCTCCTTAGGGCCTAGGGTTTTGTGTCCAAGTGGAGGCATGTGGGCCTTTTTCAGAAGCTGCCTCTCTGAACACTGCCTGCCTCAGCCTCCCCCATGCCCTAGAGTGTAGTGCCTTGGGGTGGGGAAGGACTCGCCACAAGGAAAGCTGGTTCTGGTTCCTTCTGCAGAGCAGGGTGGAGGTAAGATTCTAAGGAGAGGGGGAGCTGCACTCATTCTCCCTGAGTTCCACAGAAAGTTGGCCTCTTTGTCATAGAACAGCTAAGGAGAGTGGGAAGGAGGGAGGGATGGTGGGGGACAGACAGGCAGAAAGACAGAGGGACAGCGGGACGAGGGAGAGGAGAGAGGGAGGGGGCCTGACTCTGGGGCTTGCAGAATGCTGGGCAGCATGATCCACAATGGCAAAAGTGCTGCCGTCCCCTCACAGCTTTGTTGCCACCAGTCACAGGGACTGGAGACACTGCTGTCCCTCTGAACCCTAGGTGCAGGGACAACTGCTGGATGGCAGGGTGATGAGGCTTAGAGGAGGTAGGACAAGGCTTGTGGACCGATGCATGATGTTGCTAGACACCCTTTCAATCATGTTTTTAAGATGTCTCCTCACTAGGGAAGCTTTTCTTGGGGGAGGAAGGAGGTCCTGAGAATTGAACTCAGGACCTCATGCTTGCCAGGCAAGTGCAGCACTACTGAGTTATATCTCTGGCTTTGTGGGGGAGGTTTTGCTACCCCAGTTAAGGGCCATCTGGTCAACTTGCTACTCAGTCCAGCAGGTTGGGTAGAGGTGTGTGGGAAGAGATGCCGGGGTAATATCTGTTTCCCAGGTAACCATCCTTAGAGGAGGAGGGACTTCTAGGAAGCTCCAGGGGTTGCATGCAGCCCCCATGGTCAGTCCCAGGCCTCCCTGGTGTCCTTGGATGTCCATGTCCCTCTGTGTGTGGCCCCAGTTTAGGCTGCTTTGCAGAGCTGTGTGGCTCCTGTGCCCCTGGGCGCTGTCTGGCCTCTCTCCAGGTCACCCCCACATCAGCCACAGTTGGACATCCTGGGGGAGGCCAGGGGAAGCTGTGCCCTGCTTGGTCAGTGCTGGGACCACTATCATCCCATCTGCCCCCACACTGCTCCCAAGAAGGACTTGCAAGTGCCTGGCCACCTCTGTGCCCTGCCCCCCTACACACACACACACACACACACACACACACACACACAGAGGCACACACACACACATGCACCGTGCCCTGAGCTGTTTGCCCTTGGACTGGTAGTCTTGGTCCACCCTATTCTCACCCCCCACTGTGCACTCTGGCACCATCTCTGTCTCTGATGTCACAGCTTCTTGGGGACCCCCACTTGAGGTGGTGACTGAGACTCAGAGAAATGCAGACATTAGGGCTGGCGGACCCATGCTCCTAGCCACACAGACCCAAGGTCCTTGAACAGGCACAGTGGGCCTCGGTACAGGGTGTATTCTGCTAGGGGCCTGCCTCCTCACTGGCCTCCCCACTGCTCTCCAGACTGCTCCCTGGATGTCAGAACGTGATGGGAGCAGTGTGACCCACAGGCTTATGCAGAGAATACACCTGAGTCCTGGCTGCATCCAGGCTGAGGTGCAGGGTTGAAGAGTTCATTTGGGTTGGAGATAGGTCTAAGGGTGAGAGCTGAGGCCTGACCAAGCACTCCTGCTCTGATCGGGCTGGGCTTCATCTTGCCCCTCCTCCTGTCCCCTGATCATCCTTGCATGATAAAGAGTGATAAAGATTCCATGAGTGGGTGGTCCTGCTCTGCCTAGGGTGCTGTGTAACTGCACCCAGGTCACTTAGCCACTCTGGGCCTGAACCTTTCCACCTGCAACTAGGAAAGAGGATGGTGCCTGATTGAGAAATATGGGTCATTAGGAGATGAAGCAAGTTTGCGAACTGGTCGGAGCATGCTGGCCCTATAGGGAGCACATAAGCCAGAGCCCGCAGCAGGGAGGCCAGGTAGTGGGACCACAAGGCCCTTGGGCTTTTTGCTCAACCACCTGCTGGCCTGACATAGTTAGTGGTTCCCAGAGCTGCAAGTGAACCCAAGCTTCATAAGAATCCAGGGGGAGAGGGAGAGGGGGAGAAACAGGAAGAAAGAAACACACAAGAGAAGGAGACAGAGAGACAGTCAGAGACAGACAGAGACAGAAACAGGGACAGAGAGAGACATACACAGACAGG
The DNA here is from genome assembly GCA_004027025.1 of Myocastor coypus. Taxonomy (NCBI): domain Eukaryota; kingdom Metazoa; phylum Chordata; class Mammalia; order Rodentia; family Myocastoridae; genus Myocastor; species Myocastor coypus. Next base: position 81,365 of record PVJA010000429.1, read on the forward strand.
CAGAGAGAAACAGATAGAGATGGAAAGATAGAGACAGAGAGACAAACAGAGACAGAAAGACAAGAAAAAGAGAGAAAGATAGAGATAAAGAGACAGAGATAGAGTGACAGAGATAAAGACAGAGAGAGACAGACAGACAGACAGAGACAGAGGCAGAGAGACAAAGAGTCAGAAAAAGACAAAGAAAGATAGAGACAGAGAGAAACACAGAGGTAGAGAGAAAGATACCCAGAGAGCCAGAGAGAAACAGAGACAGACAGAAACTGAGTTAGAGACAGAGTGACAGATAAGAAAGATAGAGAGGCAAGGACAGAGAAAGACAGAGATAAAAAACAGAAAGAGACAGAGATAGAGATAAACAGAGAAACAGAAAGACAGAGACAGAGAGACAAAGAGATAGAGAGATAGAGATAGACATAGAAAGGCAGATACAGAGAGAAAGAAACACTGAGAGACAGAGAGACAGAGACAGGCAGAGAGACAAAGATGCATAGAAAGACAGAGATAGAGACAGAGAGATAGAGATCGAGACACAGAGGGACAGAGAAAGAGACAAAGAGTGAAAGACAAAGAGAAAAAGGGACAGAGAGCCAGCACAGGGCACAGGATGCTGTGTCCTCTGCCCTGGCTCATCTGATCCTGGAACTTATGGCTGTGCCCACATCCACCTACCTCACCCCTGGCATTTCCCCCAAGGGCGCCTTGCAGCACCCAGGCAAGTGGCTGCTCTGTATGTCTAGAAAGAGCACCGAGGGACTCTGATCTAATTCCCCCAGAGGCCACAAAAGGAAAAAAAGACGATGTTGGAAAAGAAATCTTTGCAAAACTGCAGATGCCAAGAGGGCTGGAAGGCTTGGGTGGGAGGGCCAGGCGCTGCACTGCCCACCCATCTCACACCCTGATCAGGTGTCTGGGGCTGTTGGGCCACAGTGCTGACCTCTGCTTGTATTAGCAGGGCACTGGGGCTGCAGGAGCCAGATGTGCAACGGTCTAACTGCACAGAGTTTGGCTTGTGGGAGGTTAGCGGGTCACAGCGTGGCCACAGTCCTTCGTCTATCCTAGTCCACTTACTTCCTGGATGCTGAGCACAGGGGCTCAATGCACCCTCCAGGGGACACTTTCAAAATGGTAATAACTGATACTGCAGGGATCTGGTCCGTCAGAAGAGTTGTGGGCCACATCTGTGGTGCCAGGTATTCATAGACAGGCCCAGGGACCCAGGGTGCAGGTAGAATCTCTCAAGGGGATGCAGGTCAGTAGCCATTGACCCACTAGTTTTAAACTGTTACAGTCAGGTGTGGTGGTGCACACTCATGATGCCAGCACTGGGGAGGCTGAGTAAGGAGGATCACCATGAATTTGATGGTAGCCAAGCCATCAGGGACTGCCTGAACTGCATACTGAGACCCTGTCTCAAAAATATGAAACAAAGTGCTGTGGCCCTCTTAAACAACCAGAGGGTCAATACTGCTGTGCACCGTTGAAGACCAGCTCTGCTCCTGAGCCCTTCCTTGGGGTCTCCTGAGAGGGAGACCCTGCAGACAGGGACTTGTGACAGCCCACAGGACAGATAGTGAGGAGAGGGGGCTTGGAGTAGAGAGAAGCTCTTCTCTATGGTTCTGGAGCTGGGACTTGGGCACCATTGCTTGGTCCATTGCACTGTGTGAGCTGCTCCAGGGCCACCTGGATAGGACTTGGGGCTGATGACACTGGTGTGGAAGGGACATTGGGGGCAGTTTGCAGGGCAGGCCCATTCCATTCGCAGGGCCAGCTGGTCCTTCACAGAGGCTTGTCCCCACGTCTCCCTTTCTGCTGAGACTCAGTGCCCAACACCCACAGCTTCAGGGAGAGATCTGTTTAGGCTCACAGTCTGTAGGCATTCAGCCCACACCTGGCTGGCTCCAAAGCTGGGCAGCAGGGCAGACAGGCATACAGCATGGAAATCCATGGGTGCAGAGCCAGCTGAGGAGAAGGGTGATCTGACCCCTTCCAGCCCACACATACTCCAGTAACTGTGCCTTCCTACCAGACCGGCTTCCTAGCAGCAAGCTGACACTCAGTTCCCAGGACACAACCACCTTCCAAAAGCCCCGCCTAAAAGTGCAGGAGGCTGTGGGGGATGTGTCGATAGAAACTACAACCCTGGAGCATCAATATCCGGGCAGCATGGGGTCAGACCCTATAGGCCTGGCCGTCGCTGTGAACCTGAGCACTAGGGCTTGGTGGGCACAAGTGCATCAGTGTGCATGGGGCCCGTGCGTGTGTGCTGTGTGCTGTGTCCCTCCCAGGCCTTTCTCTTCCATCATGCAGCCCTGCTCCCCGGGCCTCTGCCCACAAGGAGGGGCTTTATCTGCTTGGCTGAGCGCTGCTCTGGCCCCGGAGGACCGTGACGCCTCCAATTACGCCAGGTGGAAATTCATTTCCTCCAGCTTCACGGGACTGGGCTGTGGAGGGCTGTGCTCTGGCTTTATTGCAAAATGCATTATTTTCCCTCCTCTCTCAAAAATATTTATCTATGCTAATTTAGCACGGGAGCTGGCTAAGTTCTGCATGGGGAATTGCCCTATTAATTCTGCCGCCTGAAAAGACAGCGCTGATGCAGAAGTTCTTCAGCCTCTCGAGGGGTGGCCTCTCTCTTTGCAAGGAAACCCCAGGGCCAAGAGGGGAGCAGCTGACAGCCACATAGGGGGTGCTGAGGACCAATGTTTTGCTGCTCCCTCCTGCATAGGCTGGAATAAAATCACTGCACACATAGCAGCTGGCAGAGAGGAGCATACCTGGCTATACTGATGGGTCCCTTTGGTCCAGTTTCCACCAGCCACTCACTGGGTGACCTCGGCAGAGGATGCTACCCTCTGCCGATTTCTGTGCCTACATAATGAGATGGGACAGATTACCCACAGACTTGTCCCAAAAGTTGTGAGGGTGCTGTCAGGGTACAGAGCTCTGAAGCCAGGTGAGAGGTAGGAGTCATAGTCCTGTCTTTCAGCTAAAGAGGATGACTTGTGGGGTTCTTGGAACCCTAGATCTGTGCCGAGCTTCCATTAGCTCCCACGCAGATAGCCTCTTTTTTCTGCATTCTGCCCCAGTGTGTTGCCTGGACTCCTGAGGGCAGCTGGGCCCTGCCTCTGCTTATCCAGTCAATGTCCAAAGCTGGAACCTGGGCTGCAACCACCTGGTCTGTTTCCACATGGCCCGGAGTCCACAGTGCCCTCCCCCACTCCCAGTTTCCTGCCCTTCCCTCTTCCCACATCCATGAGCACGTCACTCTGCTGGAGCCTGGCTCCCCTGGCCTGGTGTCTCACACTCCACGATGATGTGGCTCTTCCTCCTGGCTGCCGGCCTCTGCTGTGCTCTCTGCACAGCTGGATTGGTCTCCACACCCAGGTGTGGACTTCTCTGTGCATGGCTGTCAGAAGTCTGAGAACGGTGCTTCCTCCTGCAGCCACCTTTCTTCCAGAAAGACCCCGGTCAGGTTCCAGGGCCCACCTGAAAACTCTCAGCACCCACCTGCAAGCTGCCTGCCTGGCAATCCCAAAGGATCTTGGCCAGTAAGGCCACACTCCTCAGTGAGTGCTCCAGCAACCACACTGGGAGGTTGCTCCCAGGAAGTGCTGCCTTACTTGGCCTTTCTGTCTCTTATGAAAGAGTAAGTTGCACACGGTGGAGCTTTCCTTTCTAGCGTGTGATTCAGTGTCTTTGACAAATACATCTACAGCCATCATGGCAATGAAGATATAGGACTGGGCTGTCACCCAGGACTCCCTGTGCCCTTGGTGACAGTCATAACTTCCTCACCCCTACTCCCTGTGACCACAAAGCTGGTTTCTGTCCTTTTTCTTCCCTGAGCACCTGTGCCTGGACTTGAGGAGTGGGTAGCTTTCTGAGTCTGCCTCTTTCAGATAGGTTTTAAGACTGTTTCTGCTCACTGCTTTTCATGGCAGGACCATACGGCCTTGTGTGGCTGGACCGGACTGTTCATTCACTTCCCAGGAGAGAGACATTTAGGCTGGACTGGCTTTGGGCGGTGATCAATACCACGTGCCCCTCCCCATAGAATTGGTGTGGATGTGTATGTGCCATTGATTTCAGTGTTCGTTTCTAAAGTAGTCACCCTACATCAAATTTCCTCAGAGATATATGGGAGTTTATTTGCTCAGCTTTCTCATGCATTTTGATATTATGAATTTGGGGTTTAAAAAATTAGACATTCTGTTCTCTGTGCAGTGGTGTGTCATTGTGCTGGTGTGAAAAAATTTACACCCACTTGGGTTGTTTTCCTTTTATTGAGCTGTGAGAGTTCTTTTCTTTCTTTTTGTGTATTTGGTACAGGGTCTCACTACATAGCTCAAAATGATCGTTCTGTTTTAGGCCCCCAATGCTGAGATTACAGGCATATGCCACCACACCTGGTCTCAGTCGCTGGCTTAGCACTCCCGGGGAGCAGGGTCGATGCAGCATGTGGTGCCAGGGATCAAACCCCAGTCCCTGAGCTTGCCTAAGCAGGCACTTAGTCTGCTGAGCTATCTCGCCGGACCTTGTGAGAGTTCTTTATGTATTCTAGACATAGATTTTACAGTAGAGACAAGCTTTTAATTTTTCTCTCTTTTTAGTGAGTGTCTTTAGGTGTGCTGTCTTGGCTGCCTCAATGTCTTGCACGGATTCAAAATATTTCCCTGACTTTTTTTTTTTTTTTTGGTCTTTTTGAGACAGGGTCTCACTGAAGTTCAGGCTGGCCTGGTGCTCACTTTGTAGCCCAGGCTGGTGTCAAACTCATAATGGTCCTCTTATCTCAGCCTCCTGGGTGCTGGGGTTACAGGTGTCCACCAACATTTTCCATCCAGCCAACCTTTTCCTTTCATGGCCATCTTGCCTTTAAGGAAGAGCCACAAAGTCACAGGTGTCAGATCTAAGGTTGACAAGGACAGAGCATCATGCTTTCCCAGCTGCCTTGCTGTTGGGTGGCACTTGGTCGCACCGTTCTCTGGTTTATCCTACCTCATAAAGACCCTCAGGAAAGAGGACTCCAGAGCTATGGTGGAAAGTGGCAAACACAACGGAATGAGTGTGTTCCAAGAGAGGGGAGCATTTCAAGTATAGTCATGGTAATGTACATTTTACTGCATTAATTTTTTTTTTTTTTTTTTTTTTTTTTATGGCTGGGTCAGCCCTCCTGGGGGTGGGGCTAGCACAGCATATGGTGCCGGAGATCTACCTGGGGTCCCTGAAGTTGCCTAAGCTTGCCTAAACAGGTGCTTTAGACTGCTGAGCCAGCTTGATGGCCCCACTGCATTAAATTTTAAAGTTGAATCACTCATGGTATATTTTGATCACCCCTGTAACAGTGTCTTTCAGAGGAGAAGCTCTTAATTTTGATCAAGTCCAACCCATCAGTTTTATGTCATGAAAAATGAATTGTGACTTTAGGTGTTTGCATAACCTCATGGCACAGAGGGTTAACCCAGCATCCTAGAGTTTTATGCACTTGCTGTTTTAGGTGTTTCATTGCAATAGGCTTGCACTTCGTTCTATGTTCCCTATTGATTTTGTTTTTGTTCCTATGGCTCAAGGTGAAGATTTAGGTGGACCTCCTCTTCCTCTTCCTCCTTCTCTTTTTACTTCTCCCCTTCTTCCTCCCTCTCATCTTTCTCCTTTCAAATGAATGTCTAATTGTTCCAGCCCCATATCCAGGAAGACTCCTTTCCTCATTGAATTTTCTTTGCACCTTGTCAGAAATCAATTGCCATAATGTGCGGATCTATTTTGAGTCTCTCTGTTATGATCCATCGATCTGTGTCTGCCCCCTGTCCTGTGCTGTGCTTCCTGATGACAGTAGCTGTACACAGTCTTGAAATCAAGTGGTGTGAGTCTTCCAACTTTGCTCCTATTTTTTATTTTTTAAAGAGAATAAAAATAGCAATAAAAAATAACATTAGAAATGCTACAGAATTTCACTGAACGAAATGATAGAAATTCAACAGTGGTTGTTATATTGCATATTATTGTCTTCAGATTAGCTCTTCAGATTAGCAGATACAAGCATGCAAAGTCCATCAAAAAAGTTAGAAAAAAACCAGGCATTAGCTTCTCCTTTCAATAGACCAGCAGAAATCAGCAGTACAATTATCCAAGCTATCCTGTATATGTATCTTTTCTTTCCTTCTGGCTCCTCTTTTAAAGAACTGTGTCTTTGTTATTTTTCTCCCCTCGCTGAGACAAAAATACCCAATGCCCAAAGTTAAAGGGGGAGAGGTTGATTTAATTGCTTGTAGCTTGTCGGGGGTTCAGTCCATAGTCAGCTCCAAGGCAGGTTGATGCCTCAGAGGGGCATCGCAGAGGAGAACCACTCTGCAGTGCCCAGCAGGTAGCAAAACAAGCCAGAGGTCCTCACAGCCTCTTTCTGCCCCTCTTGTATTCTATCTAGGCTATGAAGATGAGAGTGGTACCAAACCAACCCGTGGACCAGTTTAGTAAGCACACACCCTCTACCCCAGTGTCACACACCCTAGACCCAGCCACCCCTGAAAAAGCCCCACCTGGGTCAGATGAGGCTTTGGGGGGACATTAAGATACAAGCTAGAACAAATTGTTTCAGCTATTCTAGCTTCCTTCCTTCCTTGTGTCAATTTTAGAGTCAATTTCTACAAAAATCACACTGGGGTTTTGATTAGAACTGTATTGTACGTGCTTAGATCATTTAGGGTGAAATTGACATTTTAGCAAAATCAAATTTTGCAAAACAAGGGCATAATATATCCCTGTATTTAGGGCTTAGATTTCTTCCAAAACTCTTGTTGTAGGGAGCTTGCAGGTTAGCTCAGTTGTTTCAGCGCCTTGTAGGGCAAACCCAGTCAGGCGTAGGGGACCATGGTCTGATCCCCAGCTTCACATGCCGTACCAGACCCACAATTAAGCCACCTGAGCCAGCCTCCCCCCACAAAAAACTTTTGTTGTTTCTACATGTAGATATTGAACATATTTGATAAGGTTTATACCTAATTTCTCATGATTTTTGATGTTATTGTGAATGGGTTATTTTTTAGTATCAGCTTCAAATCATTCATGTCTCACGTATACAACTATTATCATTTTTTTTAATGTTCATTGGCTATAGTTTTGTTAAGCTCACTTGACAGTTCCAGTAAGTTTTAAGAGACTCCTTGGGATTTCCTGCAAGGCTAATTATGTCATTTACATCTTTCCAATCTGTTGCCTTTTTATTTATGTTTCTTGCTTTATTAATTGATTAGAACACCCTAGGCAAAGCTGAGTAGAAACAGTGAGTGTGGACATTACTATTCTCTTTACTTGATCTTAAAGGAAATCATTCAGTCTGTTACCATGAAGTGCAGTGTTAGCCAGGTATTTTCTTTTTCTTCATAAATGCCCTTTATCAGGTTGAGGAAGTTTTTAAACATGCATAGAGGCTTTAGTTTAAGAGTCAGATGCCTGGAATGGTAGCAGCCACTTTGTGACCACGAGGAGAACTAGCTAGAGAAGTCAACTCACTGATGGTGGGAGAGGGAGAGATGGAAAGCTCTTGGCTCCTTTCTATGATTGGTCCAATGAGTTAACTAATCCTGGGCCCTCCCTCACTAGCAGACTTCTTCCGATGCAGGACAATGAATACCTTCCTTGTTTACACCTTGGAGGGCTGAAGAATTGTTCCTTGTACATCAAGGACCAAGGGCAGGGCCTTCTTTTCGCTGCTCTGTGCTTGTTAAATTTTTGCTGCAGAAGTTGGTGGGGGCCAAGGCCGGAAACATCTCATTTTGAGAATCAGTTGGAGGGCAAGCCTGGGAGCCAGCAGGATCTTGCTTACTTGCTTAGTTTTGAGACAGGGTGGCCTCAAACTCACCATGTAGCCCATGCTGACATCAAACTTATGGTGATCCTCCTGCCTCAGCCTCCTAAGTGCTGGGATTACAGATGTGTGCCCTATGCTTGGCTAGAGAGCAGAGTATTTCAGACTCTGGCATGGGAGCAAGAGGTGGGATGGAGATGTCAGAGACTCGAGTGGGAGTGAGCTGGGGTGAAAGTCAGATGCCAGACTTGGTGTTTGGGCACCAAAGTGAGGGGAGGAGCAGGCTGGGAGCAATGGTGAGACCAGGGCCTGCTCTTTAGTTTTATTATTTTTTATTTACTCATTTAGTATAGAGTCTTGCTGTGCAGCTCAGACTCATGGTGATCCTCCTGTCCCAGCCTCCCCAGTGCTGGGATTACAGGGGTGAACAATCAGGATTGGTTTTAGTGATCAACTCATCATGGGGCTGGCGTGGCATGTGGTACTGGGGATAGAACCTAGGTCCTTGCACTAGCCAGGTGGGTGTTGAGACTACTAAGCTATCTCCCTGGCCCTGCTCTTTAGTTTTGAGGCTGATTAGGAAGATAAACTACAGAGTGCAACAAGGACAGCGAATGTGTCAGGCTCACAGGACTCCTGTGCAGAGCTGCTCTTCGTCTGGAAATTCTGCCCACATGTGGTGCTGGGGAGTGGCTCCTGGAAGTTACCTCTCCTGTCTCATCCTTTCTTCCCCTAGGGGCACTGAAGATGTCACAGCATGCTCTCTCACATCACCTTGCAGCACTGCAAGCAGTGCCTGGACTTGTGAGAACCCCAGTGATTCTGAGGATTTAGGGACACAGCTTGCTGAGTCACTCCCTCTGCTTTGCCTTGGAGGGGCCCCAATTCCCAGGATTTCTTGCACTCTGGCTTCTTGGCAGCTTTGGCCAATGGGAGGGACACGGAGCAGGTGAGAGAGGAAAGCCAAGGCAGCCCTTATACTGGAGCGTATCTGTGATGGCTTAAACTCTGCTTGGCAGCCCCTGGTAGGTGCATGGCCTGGGCAGCCCTGGCCTTGAGCCCACAGCCCTGCTCTGAAGGCTTCTCAGTCTTCAGAGCTGGTGCCTGCCTGCTGGGCCCCTCTTGGGGTTGTTTGGCTCCAGCTGGAGTGCATACAATTCCCTGTATTAAATGCCTTCTGTTTGAAAGACCTGGAGTAGTTTCTGTTTGTCAGAATGGTACACATGGAAGCTGGCTGGAGCATGCTTTCTGGAAACAGCATGTTGAGAAGTCAGCTGATCTGCTGAAATGTCCGCCCTGCTGTCCTGCAGCTCCTGCCCTTCCGAGGCCTGCTTGTGCAGCTACCCTAGGCCCTTCCATGCTGCTCCCTCCTGCCTGTGGTTTCAGTGCCTGTTTCTTGTGATTCTTGCACTGCTTATGCTTGATCTCCTCACTTCCATTTCTGTTGCCAAAGAACTGTGAATTATATAGAAAAAGATTTTCCCTGGTTGGGCCATGGCCTCTGAACACCTGGCACACACTGGTGGTTTTTGTAGTAAAAATTATGTCAATAAATTGTTTGTTCATTTTTTTTCTCTCTCTCTTGCCCACTTCCCAGGGCCACAGTCTTCATTTTGTTTGAAAGTACATTAGGTGGTAGTGCTGGACATGGTCCAAGTGGCGTGGATACAGGGCTGATTCAGGGAGCTCTGGGAAGTGGAAGTGAGGGCCCGAGGCTGGAGTGCTTCACCCCAAAGGGATCCAGCCTGAGTAGCCCAAGTAGCTTGAGGTCTGGCTGGCCTGGGCGATGTGCTTGCTCCCTTATACCCTGCAGTGCAGTTGTCCCAGTGAGGGTCACAAGTGAAGTGAGGGTGGCAGCAGCCAGAGATATGACAATGGTAGTCAGCACCTGGGAAGTCACCCAGTTTGGCCCATGCATCAGCTAGAGAGAAAAACCTATCCTCCATAATTAACAAGATCTTCCAAGTGCCAATGATAAATGGGCATCTTATTTCCATTTGCTCAGTTCCCCATGTACACATCTTCCTCTGTTCATTGACAGGAGAGCTCTTTGTCACTTCTTCTCCTAGCTTTCTGCACTGTTCATCTGGCAAGTCCCCGGATGAGATCCTGGTGTGATCCTGGTGCCATCTTTCTCCAAGGATGGTTAATGCCTTGCTGCACCTCTCTGGGATCTGTCTTGAACTCCTTGGGTAGCTGCAGCAGGACAAGAATGTAGAGGATGGTGTCCCCTGGTTAAGAGCAGACTCTATGCCAAGGCAGCCCAGAGGGACAACCATGAAGATTGCAGCCTGAAGGCAAGGCCTGTTATCCTGAGCACTGGCAACTCTGCCCCTCACTGGGCCCTGCCAAGAGCCACAGAGATGGCCACAAAGAGTATTGTTGTTGTCCTCCACACATGAGAATAGTGAGTCCCCATGTGGATCCCCATGGTAGCCGTTCCCAGTGACACCATGGAGCAGAAACATATGTTGACACCTGGTCTTTCCTGGATAGATATGGCTGCATCCTTACTTCTCCAACAGTTGGTCAAGATCCTTTCTCCCAACAGAAACTGCCCAGGTCTTTGCACAGAGGGAGCTGAATACGGGAGTCTCCTCATCACACACAGTGGCTGGTGAGTGAAGCAAGCTGGAGATTAGGCTGCTGTCCACAAAAGAGAAGGCTTTGCCACCACAGCTCAAAACCTAGGGGCCCCATGGTCTCCATAGCCATGGTGAGGCCCCGGGTGGGAGCTGAGGAATCATAGAAGTACTCTAGTGCCAGTGATGTCACCAGAGCCTTCATCAGTAAACCTGCTGGGGACAAGGAATCCTGGGAAATGTGAGCCCCATGATGAGTACTCATGTAGAGTATATAAAGAGGTGAATCTCAGATGTGGCACATAGATTCTGACAATAAGGCTCAGCCTGCCGCTGGAGTCATCAAGTTCAGTGTTTCACCTCCAAACTCTGACACTCAGGAAACCCCCATGCTTTCCATGCAGTCCTGGAGCCCGATCTTTCTACTGTCTGTGTGGACCCTGGCTACTCTCCTCTCCTGGGTGTTCTGTGCAGGACTGAGAGATGAGACCCAGTGGGAAATATCCTTTCCCTTCCTTGGCCAGTGGTTGCTGACACTGGCACCAGACTACGTGGAGGTCACTGCCCTCATAGAGCTCTGGGGACTTCTCTGTTTGGGCAGAGCAGAGATGGCCACCATGGGGGCGGGGATTGACGCCACAGCTGCAGGCCCATCTGCTAGTGCTCTAGGGAGGGAAGGGGTGAACCAGGGAGCAGGAGGAGACAAAGGATGGGAGAGGAAGATAAATGAGCCCCGGTGCTGGAAGGGGAGCCAGGTTGTGAGCTGTGGCCTGATTTCTTCCTGGAAGCCACTGTCTGTGTCCCTAGCTGCAACATCCCCAAGCTGTTTTTCACAGCCAAAAAGTGGTCTGTAAAGGTAGAGAGGAGCATTGTCCCCAGAAATGTAGAACAAGTGACATGCAGGAGAGACTGTCTCAATAGGCTCACTCTCTGAACAAAGATCTTTTTCCCAGAGTCTCAGAACCACTCGCAGCTACCGCTGGAAAAGGGACCAGGTCACCAACTCAGTGGCACAGCTGCCTTGGTCAATAAAGCCTGCAGCAGTCATCTCCCAGTGAGCCTGGGTCACCTTGTCCTGTGTGCCCAGAGAGGCCTCATTAACCAGCCGTCCCAGAGACCATGCCCTCCTTCTTCCTGCACCTGGACACCCCTGGGCCAGGGAAGAATTGCAGGGGGAGCTGATAGAGCCCCTTGATCCTACATCTCTTCTGTTGTCATGGCAACCAGGCACTGTCTGCACCTGCCACTCACATGGACTGCAGCACCTTGGTCAAGTGGAGGAAGTGGGGAGAAAGCTTGGTTTGCAGACAGACCATACGTAGATGCAGTGGCCTCCAGGGTAAGGCATGGGCACTGTACAGATAATAGTGTTCTCATGCACCTGGTGGTCCCTGAGTCACATGCCCTCCATAAATGCAGGAAAGCAGCCTTAGCTGGTAGGAGCTTTCCAGGCTGACTTTCTGAGGCCCCTTCCAGGGCCTAGCCAACCTCCTATTCCCTGCAAGTGTCTCTTGCCTCTGAACCCATCATTTGACCAGGGGGAGAGACAGCCTAGACCTCTCCCCACCATGGCCAGCCCTAAGCCCTGCCACCTGTGGGGCAGCCTCAGTGGAGCCTGTGACTGCTCTAGACTTGTGGATCGTCTCTAAAACTCCCCTCCCCTGTGGCTCTTCTGGGAAATGGTGACAGCAGCTACTTGCTCTCCTGCTGGGGACAGAATCTCTTTCACCAGGCAGAGCCTATCAGCAAATCCTGCCACCTCCCTGTGCTAGCCCTCCCTATCACCACAATTCAGCCCGCTCTGTTTATACTACAACCTTTTGCCTCCTGCTCTGTTTATTTCAAAGTGCGCTGCCATCCAAGAGTTCACTTGCTACAGCCCCTGTTTACTGTCTGCCTCCACTGAGGGTGAGCCAGGGAAGATGGGCTTGATGAGTTGAAAGTAAATGCCAGCTGAGTGTGGTGGTGTGTGCCTGTGATCCCAGAACTATAGGAGGCTGAGGCAGAAAGATCACAAATCTAAGTCTAGCCTGAGCAACTTAGTGAGGTCCTATCTCAAAATAGAAATAAAAAAGGACTGAGGATATAGTTCAGTAAAAGAGTCCTGTAAATCCCTCAGTAACACACACACACACACACACACACACACACACACACATACACACACACACACACACAGTACCAACTGTTTTTAAGGATAAAAGTCATTGGCAGAAGCAAACTTAGATTTTTAGGGAGACGTTGGTGAGGGCAATAGGGGGATGAATAAGATCGAATTATGTTATTTGAAAAAGCCACAGGAAGCCCAATATTTTGCACAATTAGTATGCATAATTAATAGAAACATATACTGAAAAAATTATGTTCTGAATTCTCTTGATATCTTGGAAAGTCTGGCCACTTGGCTCTATTTCCATCATGCAAGTGCTTGGTGGAGCATGGCAGGGGCTCCTGTAGGGGGCGCACCCTCACCCTCTGCACCTGGCTAAGACCTGCCACGCTCATTTCTCTTCTTGCTCGGCTACCTGCCCTTGTGCCCTGGAGTTCAGCCTCCTGATGACTCCAGTCATCCTTCCCCTCCCTCTTGGTCCCTCTTGCTTTGTATCTGATCCTAGGCTGGACACAGGGAGGAGGGCTGAGTCACAGTGAGGCCCTGGGCGTGGAAGACAGGAGGGGTTAGCCATGATAGTGAGGCTGGGTGGGCTTGGGCTTAGACTCTGGGCAGGGTGCTTTAGCTCTCAGGGCTGCAAGATGGTGTTGTGGCTTAGGTCTAGATATCCTCTAAGTCTCCGGTGCTTTCAGGTAGGGCTTTTAGGAGGTGGTTGAGACATGGGGGTGGATTTTAGGAAGGAGGATCTGAGTGGAAGAGGCAGGTCATGGTGGACTTGGTGGGAAGGAGTCTATCTCCCTTCGGGCTCCTCCCTGATATCTCTCTCTGCTTCTCACTGCCATGCTGCCCTGCACTGGAGCCTGCTGACTATGGACTGAAATCTCCATAAACTCTGAGTCTAAATAGACCTCTTCTCCTCACATTTGTGGATGTTAGGTATTGTGTCCCAGGTAATCGAGACAGATGGTACATGTAAAAATGCTGTTTATTCCAGTGACAGCCTTGTGGAGTGTCATGAGGGTTTATTGAGATGATATGCTTCCAAGTCTCAGCTCGGTGCTTGGCATGAAGTGAGCATCCTTTCAAGAATGCTCGAGTTAGGGCTGTGTTTAGATGTTCCCCGAAAGCCTCATGTAATTATAGTTGGGGCTTTTTCAGAGGTGGCTCAAGCCAGAGTGTGTGACTGATTCATGGAGCAGTGCTAAGGTTAAAGGTGTGTGCTAGGATTAAGAGTGGGTGTTGACTGTATCAGTCCACTTGCTGCTTCAGCACAGCCCTCAGCTTCGTAGCCTGGACATGACACAAAGGACGGAGACAGGCTGATCTTGTTCCTTGCTTGCTGTTTCTGGCTGGTGCTTGCTACACGCTCTTTCTCCTCTGCGATGCCCCTCTGCCATGCTGCCCTGCCTTGGAGCCCCCCACCTGTGGACTGGAATCTCTGCCCACAGGAAGCCAGGAAATCCTGTTCTCTTTTTTTTTGTCTTTTTGAGACAGGGTCTCACTATGCAATTCAGGCTGGCCTTGAGCTCACTTTTGTAGCCCAGACTGGCCTCAAACTCACACCGATCCTCCTGCCTCAGCCTCCCGAGTGCTGGGATTACAGGCGTGTGCCACCACACCCGGCTTAAACCTGTTCTCTTTAACTTTAGATATCAGGTACAGCAGATTCTCAAGTCATGACCAACTTCACATCAGAGCAACTTGTGTTATGTCCAGAATTTTAGGTTTAACTTCCAACCAAAGTCTTAAGTTGGGACCTGAACGTTGACCCTTAGGCCAGTTTTTAATTTTGGCAAGTTGAGACCTGGTGAGCCCAAAGCAGGTCCTGGTGAGCTAGAGACCCTTGCAGGAGAAAATGGACACCAGAGAGCCAGATTCCTGAGGTTCTTATGGAAGGGGACACTCCTCCCAAATAATAACCAATAACTTCCATTTCATCTTCCCTCCCTGCAAGCCGAAAGTGTCAACTTGAATGGTGAATAAAGTGTGAAATTGTTGTTCATCATAAACTAGGCACATTTTATAACTTTTCGGTGAATACACTAGGCAAATTGCTGGTTTCTAGTAAGTTCTACACATTATACACTTCCTTTTTATTTTGAAAAGGTTAGTTAAGGGATGATTTGGGAGGTTTGAAATGCATTATGGGTATTTCAATTATTTCTTATGGGAAAAATAGCCTTGACTTACAACTACCTTGATTTACAACCAGCTTTTGCAAACAGTTGAGTTTGTAAATTAGTGGTCCACTGTAGTTTGTCTTAGCAGTGAGAAAAAGGAATTGAGATGGGCAGGTTTTGCATGAGCTCCCAAGCCTTACTGACAAGTCATCAATACAAAAACATCTGACCATTGTGAATAGTCACCAACCTCCATTGAGGCTTCCCACTGTAGAATTCCTATCAGAAGCAAAAGGACCTGCAGTGGTTGTATCTGCCACAGATGTGTCTGGTTCTTTGAAAGATGGGACTGGTTGAGATATGGGTGTGATTGAAATAAATGGTGAATGCTTAAATTGAAAAAATTGTTACTAAAGACACGTCACAAATCCTTCTCAAAAATCACCCCTTCACTTCTGACACATGATGCTATCACTCTTGCCACTTTCTGAAGCAGCTCTGGAATTTTCTTTCTGGACTTACGCTATCCTGACTGACTCAGTGTCCTGAATCTATTAAAAACATTTCCTTCTCATGGTCATTTTTACTTTGAGGAAGGCTGGGAAGTTGCAGGTGTCAGACCCAACAAATGAGGTCAGTGGGTGAAGACACAGCGTCTTGCTGTCCCAATCTTTGGCTTTTTACTGGATGGCTCTTTGCAGCAGTATTCACTGTTTGATCATACCTCTTGAAAGACACTCAGGAAAGAGTATTCCAGAGTTGCTGCATAAAGAATTCTGGAAAGCATGTGTTCAAAATGAAGGGGAGGGTTTTGAGGGGGATTCATGGGAATGTCTGTACGGTAATAAATTTGTAAGATGTACCATTTAATTTTCTCCCCTCCCCACTTACCAGGGCCCAGTGTTCTGCAGCATGAAGGTCCTGACAGGAGACAGGGCCAGCCCCTGTCTGTTGGTGGCCACAGATGTGCCCCTACACTGGGCTAAAGAGCTGCTTCCCAGAGCTCAGGGCTTGTGGAGCTTCCTGTACCACAGACTCCCTGTTCCTGCAGCTTCTACCATCCCTTCTCCCAAAGATTAAGAGTAACTGCCAGACCCAGGGCCATCCTGCTGGGTGTTTTCCATGGCACTGATCCCTGACCTTTGCATTGAGCTACAGCTCATTTTCTTTTTCTTTTTAAAATAACTGGGCCGGGTGTGGTGGCTCATCCCTGTAATCCCAGCACTTTGGGAGGCTGAGGCAGGAGGATCGATGGGAGTTCGAGGACCAGCCTGGGTTACAAAAGTGAGCTCAAGGCCAGCCTGAACTGCATAGTGAGACCCTGTCTCAAAAAAGGCAAACAAATAAGCAAAAAACAAAAAACAAAACAACAACAGCAAAAAAAACCTTTGAAAATGTAAGGTTTTGAGTTTGATCCCTGGTTTATATATGTTACAAAAAAAGACTTTTGAGATAGGCCTCACTGGGCCCGGGGAGATAGCTCCATGACCATGACACAAGTGCCTGCCTGGCAAGTGCAAGGTCATGAGTTTGAACCCTAGTCTCCTCTCCAACCAAAAAAAAAGCTAAGATAAGCCTCACTAAATTGCTAGATTGCCCAGGATAGGCTTGAATTTGAGCTTTTCCAGCTTCTGCCTCCCAGAATGCTGGGATTATAGGCCTGTGCCATCAGGCCTGAGTGGAGGGTGTGGCTCAGTGGTAAGCACTTGCCTAGTCTCTGAGAAGCCTGGGGGTCTATTCTCAGCCCTGAAAACAAATAGAACCAAGAGGCACATTCACAGAACCCTGCACATTATGCCCAGGCATTTGACCTAGGTCCTTAAACAGACCCCACTTTCCCAAAGGACCTGGAAGGGTGTCCTCTGAGCCAACTGCACTGGCAAAGGTGGGGACCGCAGATGAAAGCTGGGTGCTGCTGTCTTCAGAAACAAGGTTGTCTCTGTCACATTCTAGGGCCACCCCAACCTCCCTGTGGCTCGCTTGTGGATAGGCAGCTACTGTCATTTTACTTATTCTCAGGTTCTGGAGGAGACCCTTGGCCAGGGCCACACAGCTACGAAGTGTGGGGCTGGGGTCACCCTAGGAGCTCAAGAGATGTGGGCCCTTGCCTCTGAGCTCCTTTGGGTCCACACAGACCCCAGCAGTGCACCCGTGGCTCCCTGGCCTCTCTTCCTTCCCCAGCGACTCCAGGCGACTCTGTTTCTGCCCATGGGGGGTCTTAATGGTAGATGAAGTGACAAGTCTTTGTGCTTAATTAAGACCCATTGTCCCACCAATTGGGAAGCGGAAAATGGCTAGGCTGTTTTACAAATAGAAACAATTCTTGTTCATTATCCCGTAATTGAGGCACAGAGGGCTGTGGAAAACATCCATCAGCAGCACATTCATGTGCACAGGCAGGGGATTGGGCGGCGGGGCTCACAAAAGGAGCAAGAATGTTCCAATCAGGAGTCACATAGACAAAGGGAAACAGCGGCCCAAAGCACAAATACTGCGGAATTAGCCCAATTACACAGTTGACGGGCGGGGAATAAGTTTCCTGGCTTCCCGCCAGCTTTCTCTGTAGCCTCTTTCTACCCTTTCTGCCGTGCTGGCTCCAGATGGGAAGGGGTAAAAAAAGATCCTTCCAGGCTTCGGGGAAGCAGGGATGGGAGTGGGGGTTGGGCTTCAGTCCTGGCTGAGACTGGGCAGGCTGATGGAAATGTCCTGGGCCTTCTAACGGTAGTCTGGATTCTGGGTGTGGCTTAACTATCTGACGTGGACACCTCCCTCATTTTGGTCACTGTACTTCTTGTGATGCAACCGAAGATACTCTGTTTTAGTGTTACTTTTATAGGCAACTTGAGGTTGGCTGAAATCTTGAACTATTTTTATATGATTTTTTTGGTTGCAGGGGACAGACTGGGGCTTTTTCATCCTCTATACAACTGATTTTTGGGGTCACCATTGGGAGTTAACATTCATTTCCCTTTGTTCCAGCTCATTTGCCTAATCACTGAGCACCGGGCTCCCCTGGGACTGCTCCCTGCAGAGCTCCTGGAAATCAGCCTGCTGGTCTCTCCCAAGTACTACTGGGCGCTGGAGAGGGAAATCGGATGCTTTTAGACAGGAAGCGCCTTTTCTGACTCCTTAGGAAATGACTGGCCAGCGCACAAAGCTTGGGAATCAGTAGAAAGGGCTGAAAAAGCAGAGTGAGGGAACAGACCCTGCCAGACCCCAGCTTGGCTCCATGAAGCATCCTGTCCACACCCTGTGCACCATGACTTGGAGGTGGGAATGCCTTTGCTCCCCAAGGCTTTATCAACTGCACTTTCCTGAGAGATTAAAGACACTTTTTAGGGCCCTGGCAGGATGGCTCAGTGGTCTAAAGCACCTGCTTAGGAAAGCTTAGGCGGTTGCAGGGACCGTGGTTCGATTCCCGGCACCACATGCGGCGCCAGCCCTGCCCTCAGGGCAGGCTGAGCCGGCCATAAAAATGAGTGAATAAACAAACAAAAGTTCTGAAACAAGAAAAAAAGACACTTTTTAATCATTATTAGTTTATTGTTTTTACTTTATTTCTTTCGAGGCACAATCTCACTATGTAGCCCAGGCTGGCTTTGAACTTGTGGCGATCATTTTGCCTCTGCCACCTGATTGCTGAGGTCACACAGGCCTGTCCACTGAGACAAGAGTCCTCCAAGTGACATTGTAGGGTCAAAGGATGTGGCTGCCTTAACAGTGCTATGACCTATTGCCATATGGCTTCGAAAACTGGGACGTTGTTCCAGTTTGGAAGTACTTTTTGGGCAAAATGTTTTGGGTTGGCAGGGTATCGGTGTGTGTGCACATGTGTGCAGCGTCAGGGTGAGTTTTCACACATATCACATATTTATCTGGCTTCAGCAAAGGGAGAAGTCCTGGTGCCCCACAGGGGAGGGCTCAAACCCTGGGCTCCAGCAGGGCTATGGGGTGGTGCCAGCTGCCTGTGCCCCAGCTTTAACCCTTGCACCCCTCTACCTTGACCTTGGCTCCGACCTTGGTCTCCTTCCGGCCAGGCTCCTGTCTCTCATCCCCCTTGGATCGCTCTGTATCAATCCTGGGGGCTGGCTGGCTGCGACAGTCACACCTAAACTCCCCCTTGTCCCCTTCCTCCTACTGCCCATGTGCCTGGACAATTTACCATGCCCTAGTTTCCTGAGGCCGCTGTTGTAGGAGTTAAGCGGACAAAGCCCATGCACAACCCTTAAGTGCCCATGTGTGCCTGCACTCCCTGCCTCTGGGGCACATTTTGTTGACCGTATGCCTGGCCCTGGTGCAGCCCAGAGGGGCTCCATGCGTAGGTCTTTTGTGCTAGGGCAGACGCAGATCCCTGGGGTAAGGGTGCAAACCAGCCAGCTCTCCAGCACCTCTTGTCCTTGGGCCCACAGGGACTTACTGTTCTCTGAGTCAGGCTTTGTGGAAGCTAGTGACAGGATCTGATTGGAAGGATCATAGGGGGAAGTCAGAGAAGGGCCCCCATACAAGGCTCCCAGCCCTGGTGCTTGGGTTACCCAAGAGATAGGTGGGTGATAGGTTTTCCACGGTGTCGCAGCAGAGAAATAGGCAGAAAGAAAAAAGGGAAAGGGGCTTTATTTTCTTGGAGGACATGGAGAGAATTCAGGGAAGATAAGGAATTCTCTGAATTGAGACAAAGGGAGGCTGAGGCTTTTGTGGCCTTTTGCCAGGGGTGGGGTTTGAGGAGGATGTTTAGATTTACCTGAGGAGCTTATCGGGGCCTTCTCTGAGGTGGCGGGACAGGTGGAAGGAAATTGCACCCTGGGCTGAGTTGGAGAAGAAGCAGGGAGGTGGTCTTGGGGAAGATACACTGTTGTTTTAAGGGCTTCAGCCATATTAGATGACCACCATAATGATTCAACAATTCATACTAGGGCCAGAACCTATCAGTGGGCCCTCATTCTGCCACTACTCTCTTGACCCTCATGGGCAGTAGTGGAACAGTAGACTGAATTTGTCCCTGGAACCAGGCCTGGGCTGTCCCCCACGCCCTTCAGAAGACCTGACCGGTCAGCCTCTCTCTCAGCTCAAGTTTGGAATGGCCAAGTGAGGCGAGCTGCGTGGGAGGCAGCTTAGGCCTTGGATAAAATCAGGACAAAATCTCTTCCTTTTCTTTGCATATTCCCCACAGTTAGGTCCCTGGATTTTTACCTTCAAGCACTAGTGCTCTTAAAATATTTCTTCTACACAGAGACAGTGTTGTCCCCAGGAGGAATTCTGGGGAGGGAAAAGAATTTTCTGTCTCATTACAGGTGTAATTGTTCTCTTCTCTCTTTGTTTGCAAGTCATAGAATTTTGCACTGACTAGCTTAAGCAAGAAAAGAAATGTATTGGCTCATAAAACAAGGAAGTTTAATGTAGACTTCAGGTGTGGCTGGATCCAGGTGTCCCATGTGTCACTGGCCCTTCTCTGTTCAGGCAAACACTCCTCAAAGCAGTGCCATCAAATAGGATCAACCCTGTTTCTAATTCATGAGGTGGGTTGCCCTAGAGGAAGGACAGATGTCCTTCCCATTCGCTCTTCCGAAGCCCCAGAGCCAATTGCTGTTGACTAAACTTGGGTCAACGATTCCTACTCGGTCACAGAACTTCCAGCCTTGACCCTATGTCTGCCTCTGAAGATGACAGGTCTGTGGCAGCCCTGTCTGGCTCAGGGGCCAGAATGATGGAAGAATGCCCTCAATCTCTATGCCAATGACCCACCCACTGGCTCCTAGATCAGAGCAGACCCCTGCCCTCAAATTGTGGGCAGCAGAGCATTTGCAACTCTTTTTGCTGGCATGGCCTTTGTTTCCAGGTTGATGTCAGGTACCTTTTGTTGTTGGTACAAAGCACCTGGCACCCACAGCTAGAGGACAGGTTTATTTGGGCTGATGGTTTTAAAGACTCCTTCAGTGGTCAGCTGGCTGCTGGGGAGGACAGCTGCTCAGAGTGAAAGGGAAGCGTCATAGAGGAAGGGGTCAGAGAGCAGAGATCCTGTGCCTTGGGTCTAGAACACCATCCCCACCCCCCTAGCCTGACCCAGCCTATCCCCAGATGCATGTGTCCGTGGTGGGGTTTTGGAAGGTGATGGGACCACAGGATGCTCTCCTGCATGCATTCATGCATGGACGAATTCTTGTGTGACTGTGGCCCCATAGTATGACGTGGAAGGGTATATTCTTGTCCATGAGTCCTTCCCCTCACCCTGCTTCCTGGCTGCCATGGGCTGAATAGCTTCCCTTTGCCACCCCCCTACCGGCCATGCATTTTCTGCTTTGGAACTGACTGCTCCTGGATGGAACCTCTGAGACCCTGAGCCATTGCTAACCTCTCCTCCTCTAGGTTGCATGTGTTGGTGTCTTGGTGGGAAACCTGACCCACAACGTCCCTAAGGCCACCCCATGAGTTGCGCTTTCCTAATCAAGGCCTCTGTGAAGGCCATCAAGCAGACAACCAGCACTAACCGTCACAGCCCACTCCTTGAGCCATCATCCTGGACCTGGACTTCATGGGTCTCAGAATAGCTGGGGTGAGGCTGGACTCAGAGATGGATGGCAGGAGCGTGGTGCTTCCCGTGAGGACCCCATCTGACCTGGTCCTGTCTGCCTCTTGCTTCCTCTGCCTCCTTTCTGTCATGGCTGGAAGGTGCATATGGCACTGGGAAGCCACTGAGACTCCCCCATCCTGGGATTCGTCAGCTGTGGCCCTAGTTGGGGTTTTAAAAAACTTTTTTCTGTCCCTCCTACAGCACCCAGCATGCACCTTCTCAAATGAGGACCTCTTTTCCTCCCAGCCTGAGACTTCTGGTCTCCCCATTGCCACAGCCAAGGCCACAGGGCCATGTTGACTTGCTCTCATACCTTGTTCTGAATTTATCCTAGGATAAAAGCTGTACACTTTCTGTTTCTAGCCAGTCAGACCCGTCTTGCCTCTGGACCTTTGCACATACTTCTCCTTTAAGCCTGACTCCTCTCCCAGCTGGCAGCCCCTTTGTCCTTCGTGACAGTCCCTCCACTGCCCTCCAAAGTCATGCTTTCCTACTCCTACCCTATCCCTCTCTCAATGGCTCCTATTGCTGGAGGAGCATCAAGAACCATGACCCAAGTGGTGGCTTCACAAGGCCATAGTTGCTGATGGGCTCTCCCTCGGCAAGCAGCTGGCAGTGCCTGTGTGGCATCTCTTGTGTGCTTGCTGCACAGCTGCAGTGGCTGGAGTTGGCTGTGTCCTCCTCTAGGCCTCAGGCCTCTCCTGGGGCCAGGCATGGAGACCCAAGGTGGGGGCTCAGGGGGGCTAAATGGATTATATGGTGACTCAGGGCGTTACAGGGAGCAGGCAGTGCCACATCCTTTGAGATGTCACCATGGGCATCCCCTACATCACTCCTGCATAGCAGCTGGTTTAAACTGATGCCCATCCCCCCCACCACAATCATTCTTAAGAAGACAGACTGGGGAGAGAGGTCATTTTGTTTTGTTTTGCTTTCTGAGACAGGATCTTGTCAAGTAGCCCAGCCTGGCTTTGAACTCATGCAAATCTTGCTGCCTCAGCCTCCTGTGCTGGGATTATTGGCACATACCACCACCCCAGACTTTATTTGACCATCACGGAGACTAAGCAGGCCATCTCCAACCCCTGCCATGGCCAACACAGCATCAGGCCCCAACCTGCTCAGGGAGTTGGGCTCCCAATCCCCTCAAATCATCAGTTCTGCCTCCATGAGGCTAATTTACACCCTGCTGTGTCTCAGGGCTAAAGAAGTCCCCAGGATCCCTGCCTCCCTGACCCTGGGAAGAGCAGAGTGGTTCTGGTCTTTGTGCTGCCCGGTGTTGCTGTGTCTGTACCCAGCAGAGGCAGTGCATATCCAGCCGTTGCACCTGCTGTGGAACAAGAGGACCCCGACACAGTTTAACCCAAGCCTCGAGATCCACACTTGCAAAACGGAGATAATAATCCCCTCCTCTTGGAGCCAGAATCGATGGGGATAATAGATATAGATGCTTGGCTAGTGGGAAAGTGCAGGCACTGTGAGAGGCTCCTCATCTACGCCCTGCCATGCAGGCTTAATGAGCATGGGCTGCTCCTCAGGATCCTTAATTAACTGTCCCGGGCCCTCAGCCTTGGTGCCAGCAGATTAAACCCGGCCGTGCCAGGTAGGTGGTTGCCCCCCACCTTTGGCTGCAGACACCTGCAGAGATGGATTTCTTTACAGCAGCTGTGTTCCAGGGCTGCCCCCAGGGGATGAGTCAAGCTCTCTCAGCAGAACCCAAGCATCTGCCGCTACCTGGTCGTAACGATGCATCTAGGCAGTTAGTGGGCCTGCATCGGCCAGGGTCCCCTGCAAGGCCACGAACCAGAGTTTCCTCTGAGGATTCTCAAGGCGTAGCCACCCAGGTGCTCTGCGGGTAACCACCCAGATGTCCTCCATATATCATGATGGCTGCTTTGATCCTGAGACCGAGGCCCCGGCTACCCACTGTCCTCACTTCTTCCTGCTTTGGGCCTTGGCTTCTGTGTTCCCTTGCCCCCAGGTTTCTTTCTGAACTACCCTAGCGGAGCACTTTCCTCTGTAGCCTTTGCGGCTCAACTTGAGCGTCCCTGACTGACTGCAGCGCGCACTTCGCAGTGCTGCTCCAGTTGCCCTGCTGTAGTTGCATGCAGCCTGCAAGTTTGAGGCCAGCCAGCACAACTTAGCAAGACCCTGTCACAAAATTAAAAACAACAACAAAAGGGCTAGTCTCAAAGTAGAGCCTCCACGGGTTTGATCCTCATATGGGGTGGGGGGAGAAAAAGAAAAAGAAAATAAAAGCAAGAAGGAAAGTGTGGCAGCTTGTGTCTACTAGATGTCCCCTGAAAGCTTCCTAAGCTCATAGGTGGGGCTTTCTGGAGGTAGCTAGATTATGGATGTGTGAATATGGATTAAGCATGTATGATGACTGAATTAGTTCACTGACTGGTTTAGGGTGTAGGTGATGGGACGGCCCAGCCTGGGTGTAGGTGGTGCCACTCAAAACACCTGTGGCCTCGATGGGATAAGTAGAGAAAGGAAGGCTTGCTGCTTGCTGCTTGCTGCCTGCCCTGCCAGGGACTGTGCTTTCCTTGCCATACTCCTGTGCCATGTCACTCTGCTTTGGAATCAGCTACCTGTGAACTAAAACCTCTATAAACTGTGAGTCAAAATAAGTCCTTCCTTCTTTAACTTGTGAGTGATGGGTATTTTGCCTTAGCTGTGAGGAAGTAATTAAGACAGAAAGGAAAGGAAAGGAAAGGAAAGGAAAGGAAAGGAAAGGAAAGAAATACTTGTGATGGAGTGATTATGTGGGTGGCTGGGGGTGTCACAGCGATGGGGTAGGGCTTGATTGTCACTAGGTCACAGAGACCTGGGAGGGCCAGAAACTGAGTCTCATTGGCTTGTGACTGCACTCTCAGTACCTGGCCAGGCATCCAAACCTAGTAGGTACCTGAGACAAGTGTGATGAATATTTGACATGGTAAAAATATTTTGCTGTTGTTCATCCTAACACTTCCTGGACCTGTAGTCCTACTTTTAAACTTTTAAACTGACCATAAGACATCTGTCTCCTCATAGAGGGAGAAAAGGGTGAGATCTTTGACTTGTTCATGTGAGGAGTGAATGCTTGTAATTTCCAAGCACCTGGTAACAAGCTGCCTATCAAAAGCTCTGAGGGTCTGAAGGCTTCATAACAGGCTTGAAAGAGTCCATGAGAAGTGTGAAGAGCCAGGAAAGTTTGTTTCTAGAGAAGGCAAAGTATCTATGGGCTGGAGAAGACAAGAAAGGGGAGTATACCAGTCAGCTTTTGCTGCATAACAAAACATCCCAAAACTCAGCAACTTATATCAGCACCAATTATTATTTCTCCTTGTTTGTGAATTTCTGGGATTATCCTTCTGATGTTGGCTGATTCTGGGTATCATGGCCTATAGAAGCCTCCTTCTCATATCTGGGTGTCAGCAAGAGCCTGTGACTGCCATGCCACTCTGCCATACTCAGAGAGGCTGGCTTGGGCTTTTCATGCTTCTCCCAGGGTAGCAAGATATGACATGCATTTCCAGTCTCTTCTTGTACCTTGACATTCCCTTGGCCATCACATGTCACATAGGGAAGCCCAGGCTCCAGGAACAGAGAGAAGGGAGCCCAGGCTCCCTTTTCATGGGAGAGATGCTAAGCAAGCGGTAAGTATCTGGGGCAAAAGGCATTTGTGACCCCCGACAGGGGAGAAGATACTGAGTGTGATAGACGCTCATGTGTCCTGAGAAGAAGCTCTCTGCTCTGTCACCCTCTTTAGCTGAATTGAGGGTGCAGGAACAACTAAAGGGTTGCAGGGGTGGGTGGCATCTAGAGTGCTGGTGATCTTTGTAGCAACCCCTGGACAACCACGTGACTCTAGAGTATCTGAGAAGATGGGGTGGGCTGCAGTGAGAGGTTTCACTGCCCACAAGGCATGAGGACAGGGTTTGCAGTGGACAAAACACAGTCACCTAGGGCTCAAAGCAGGAGACAAGCAAGCCACCAACAGCCTGTGGGAGATGTCCACAAGGGTAGCTGCTACTGCTGGTCAGGATCCTTCCTGGTTCCCAGGGCCTTGGAACTCAAGGAACACTAAACTGGGGAACCCAGACAGGGCAAGTATCCAGGGACTGACTGACTTATTGATTGAATGAGAATTTAGGTATCAAGGACTCTTAACAGCTTAGGGAAGGGCTTGTTCTGTGATGTGTGTGTGTGTGTGTGTGTGTGTGTGTGTGTGTGTGTGCGCGTATTGGCACAGTGATAAATTTATTGATATGCTGCCTGATATTTAAACAGTGCTGCTGACATATTTCTGTAACACAGAGGAAAGGATTCAGAGATATTTTCTACCAAAGCCAGCTTCCCTATTTCTATGTGAATCTTTTACAATTTGAGGACAATCCTCCTACACTAGCACTTTGATTGTGAATTCTTTCTCTAGAAAATTCACCTTTTGAATGTGTGCAATTTACTGGCATTTTTCAATCACTGCCAATATCTACTCTTAGAAATGTGAACGGCACCCACCAGCAGTGACTTCCATCCCCTTTCCCATCCCCTGCACTCCATCCATGATCTTTCTCTGTGGAGTCTCTACTCTTGACACTTCCTACACATGGAACAGCCTGTGGTCCCCTGTGTCTGGCCTCCTTGCCACCATGCTGAGTCTAAGGCGTGTCCACTCTGTGGCATGCAGCAGCGCTTTGTCAGTGTGCTGGGCTTGGCTATGCTGTGGCTCATGGGCTCACGTGCTGGCTGGGAGCTTGGTCTGCAGTGTGGTGAAGTTAGGGGGTTGTCTTAGTTACGCTTCTCTCATTGCTGAGACAAATACTTGACACATAAGCTTAGGAAAGGAAAGGTTTATTTAGCTCACAGTTACTGAAGGTTTCATAGCTTAAAGCAGCCTGAATTACATAGCAAGATCTGGAGGTACTGTGCCGCTGTGTCCAGGATGATCTGCCCCATACTTTCAAGAGATGCCACCAGGCCTGGGGGGATGAGGGGGCAGGGCAGGGGAGATGCATGCTATCAGTTTAACTGTTCTGGTTCTGCACCTCGCTGGCCCTGCCCCTCAAGCCCCGCTCTGATCCTCTGGCCCCACCTCTCTAACCCTATGCTTGACAGCACCATGATTTACATGAGGCTTTGTGGGGACAGCTGGATACAAACCATAACAGAGGTAATGATGCCTATAAGAGGCAAAGTCTCATGGGAAGTCACTAGGTCACAAGGGTGCTGTCCAGAGGAACCAGCACTGCTCTCCAGCGACCCCATCTGGTTCCAGAGGCACTGCTATTATCAAAGTGCCAGGTGATCTGAGTCACTCCCTGGCTTTCTGTCTTGTCATGATCTCTCCCTCCTACACATCTTCTTGTCAGTATGACGTCATTTTCTATGAAGCCCATGGAGAATCAAACGGTTCTGATGCCATGCCCCTGCGCCTCTAGAAATAGGAGCTAAATAAACATGCTTTCTTCACAAAGTACCAAGTCTCAGGTAGTCCACAGTAGCACTAGAGAACAAACTCATACATTATTCCTTGTCATTGTGGAATAATAGTCTACCATATGGATAGACCATATTGTTCTTGCCAAGTTATCAGCTGACGGACACTGGGTTGTGTCCACAGGTTCCATTTCTGTGTCTTTATAAGCATTGTGATGAGTCTTTGCTTAAGTATTTTTCTCTTACTTCTTCAGCTTTGAGTCACTAGAAAATATATAATATTATCCTAATGGTTTACATCTAGGGTAGTCCCCAGACACTTGCATGTGCAGAGGCAGAGCTGTGGGCAGTGACTGGACCATGGGGAGGGTGGCTTGCTGTTGTGAAGTGGGGCCTGGCTGAAAGAGTGTGTCTTTGGGGGGATGGGGCCTGGAAGATTGATCTCCTGCTCCAGCTCCTCTCTTTTCTCTGTGCTTCCTGGGGGGTGAGCAGCTTCCTGTCCCATGGGTGCCTGGGGATGAGCAGCTTCCTGTCCCATGGATGCCTGGGGATGAGCAGCTTCCTGTCCCATGGGTGCCTGGGGTTGAGCAGCTTCCTGTCCCATGGGTGCCTGGGATGAGCAGCTTCCTGTCCCATGGGTGCCTGGGGATGAGCAGTTTCCTGTCCCATGGATGCCTGGGGATGAGCAGCTTCCTGTCCTATGGGTGCCTGGGGATGAGCAGCTTCCTGTCCCATGAATGCCTGGGGATGAACAGCTTCCTGTCTCATGGGTGCCCTTCTACCATGTTGTTTCTGTCTTGGATGAAAAATCTGAGCCAAACTAGATCATTCTTCCATTCTTCCTTCCCATTGTGAGTGTTATGTAGTTTGTCCCACTGTTGAGAAAGATATATATATATATATATATATATATATATATATATATATATATCCCACAGTAGCATGGTATTCATGAAGCAAGAAGAAGAAGCCTCTCTCCCTGAGTGCCCGACCTACCTTCCCACCAGTTCTTACCTGTGGACGGCAGCCTTCAGGGCACCTGCTGGCTGCCTGTGGGGAAGAGAAGGGAGAGATGACTTCTAACACACCCAAGGAACAGGGACACTGATGCCCATTACACAGACAGTAAAGTTGAGACCAACACTGGTCTAGAAGACAGCAGAGATGGCACCCCAAGCGACCCTGGAACCCCCCCACTACTAATAGCCTTGTTTCTAGTAGGCCCAGGTATGAAAGGGAAGGACTCAGTCTTAAAGGAGGACCAGCAAATTGGCATCTCTCGTATCCCTCTGCTCACTAAGAGAGGAAAGTTCTACTTAGTATTTAGACAAAGACATAGTGTAACTGTGGGCAATGAAGAGTGTTTAGTTGAAAAAACAAAACTCACTGGAGTCTCCTTTGGGGGCTGAATCAATTTGTTGCCTCCTCTGAGTGGCCCAGGGAGGCTGGGACTAACTCTGGGGAGGAGGCCCACATGTGTGTCATCACTGCCTGCAGGGAGCATGAGGAAGCACGTGGCAGATGCCACTGGGACTAGAGTGGAGTCAGAAGACGTGTACCAATGTCACCTCATGATGATTCTGCATGCTTGCAATTCCAGGCCACAAGTACATCATCTCCATTTCACAGACAAGGAAACTAAGATGCACAAGTCAGTCATGGCCTCTCTGAGATTGCAGGGCTGGACACTCAGGCTAGGTGTGTCCTGTCTCCAGGGTGAGTCTGGGTTTCATGAGGGTCTACAAGCCTTCCACAGTGCCTGAGTGAATCTCAGTTTTTCAGGGCCAGCACTTCCATCTGTAGGCTCTGGGCCAGTGTGGTGTAAGTGGTCCAGCAATACCCAATCCAGCCCATATTTACTCAATAGTCAGCCAGACCAGGAGGTCATGCTGGCCACCAGAAGCAGTGTGAGGTAGGTTTGGCTGTTGGGTAGGGGGCCCATGGAATTAGGGATCTTCAGTCATGTCATGGGCAGTCAAAGGGCATCCTTTTCTTTCAGAGCCAAAGCCACTAGTGGGGAGAGTGGGTCCCTGTTCCGACTAGCTTGGGAAGTACAGGTTGTAATGGCCTCCCTGGGTTTATCTGATTGTTATGCTCTCTAATTTTGTCCAAGTTCACTTAAAAAGCTCAGGGACAATGTTTCTTGTTTTCTGTAAGTACTGTCAAAAGCAGTATCCATGATCTACTACATGTGAGACTGGATTTTAATTTCCTGTCAAGAAAAATGCTACTATTGCCTGCTATGGTTTGGATAAGAGTCCCTTAAAGGCCCATGTGATAATGGATTAGTTGCCAGCTCTCGGTGCTACTGGAAGGTGATAGAGCCTTTAAGAGGTAGGTCTTACAGGGGGAGCAAGTTCAGTCATTGAGGGTGTGGCCTTGAAGGAGATCCGGGAACCCAAGCTTTTGCTTGTCTCTCTTTGCTTTCTGGCTGCCAAGAGGTAAACAGCTATTGCCCGAGTACTTCAAAACTATGAGTGAAAATAGTCTTTTTCTCTGTATAACCTGATTTATCTCAGGAACTTGTCACAGTAACAGAAAGCTGACTTACGTACTTCTAGTGAACTTTGCTGTTTTCTCCTTTCTGGTGCAAGAAGGGCTGTGTTGCTTAAGAAGCACTGAGTGGATGAAGGCATTTTTTTTCTAGATGTTATTAAAGATTTGTTGGGATGAAATTGGCTCCTGAGAGCTCCAGTCTTGTCCTGCTGTGCACTCTGGTCATGGGGAAGTTTATAGCTATTGCTCTGTGACCCTCTTGCTAGAGATATATGCCCCTCTTCCTTTGACCGTTCTGACTTTCTATTCTCTGTTCTAATCTTATTCTATACGTATCATTTATTATCAACTGTTGTGATATATTTTTATATGGGGATAAAAAGGGAAAAGATACAGATGGAAGATTAGGCATGCACCCTCCCCACCTCCTCTTCCTGCTCCAAATCCCTGGAAACTATGGAAAATATTGTCCTTTTTTCTTCATTTGTCTTGTTACTCTTCCTCTTCCTCTGTCTCTTTTCCTGCCCCTCTTTCTCTACCTTTTTTGTCCTCCTCTCCTCTTTCTCTACCACCTCTTCTCCTTCTTTTCCTCCTCTTGATTCTCTTTTTCTCTTTACCTTTCTCTTTCCTTGAAAACGTTGTATAGAAAACAATGAAAAAATTATCATAAACAACAAAATTTTTAGGTATTCCTGAGAGTCAGAATGCAGAGGGAGTTATACCCATGGAGAATCCCAACCATGAGCTGGCCTAAATGTAAAGGTCATGGGTCTCCTAAACTTGGGGTGAGGCCTGGAGACATCCATCCAGGTGACTGAGTGCAGAGATGCATCAGGAAGGAACCGTGGAGTGATGAGTAGATGCAAGGCAACGGGCCCCGGGCCAAAAGAAAGCCTTTGGAGATACCCAGCCTATTCCCACCTGCCATAGGCAACAGAAGTGGCACCAGCTGATGAGGTGAACCATGGATCCTGTATGCCAACATGAGCATCCCTCCAGGAATCACCAAACTCATGCAGTAAACTCAGCGTGGCCGTCAGTACAGCACCTGAACCGTCACCATCAAGGAGATGCAGTCAGAAAGATGCAGAAGAGGGAGAGTCAGTATCTTCAAAGAGTAGGGAGGGGAGAACAGTGGCAA
This sequence comes from Myocastor coypus, assembly GCA_004027025.1. Lineage (NCBI taxonomy): Eukaryota > Metazoa > Chordata > Mammalia > Rodentia > Myocastoridae > Myocastor > Myocastor coypus. The sequence continues at coordinate 111,610 of PVJA010000429.1, forward strand.
AAAAAAGGATAATTACCGATCTCATAAATAAAACCAGTGGAATAAGATGTCAGTAGACAGGCCGAATGTGAGCAGGCAGGCGGAACCCAAAGACCACTCTTACAAGAAGGGATGAGAAGGGATGAGGCAGGAAATATGTTATACCTGATTCCTTTTCCAAGCATGCAAACAAGTGTGTTTGCACAGGGCATGTGGAGGGAGTTAGATTCACAACTAAGAGGGCATCCGGGGGCTTTGTACATGGTGAAATGTATGGCAAGGGGTGGACTGTAATCCGATTTTGCAGCTCTGCTCCGTGCTTCCCAATGCTTTCTGTCTTCCATTTCCAGTCTTACCTTTTACATTATGAATCTAAAAGCCGCAATCCATCCCTTTATCCTCCAGGTGGTCTCATGCTTGCGAGTGTATGTGCACATGCACACATACACACACACGCATGGTCTCACTGCCATGGTTTTGGTAAGTGTCCCTCCAAAATATATGTAGCCTTGATCCCCAGCCTGTGGTACTACTGGAAAGTGGTGGAACCTTCACGAGGTTGAGCCTAGTGAAAAGAAGTGAGATCAGTGAGGATGTAGCCTTACAGGGAACTGTTGAGATTCCATCCCCTTCCCATCTGTCTCTTGGCTTCTCGTTCATCCTGAGTTGAGCAGTTTGCTTTATCACAAGCTCCCTCCACGATGTGTGGTGTCACCACAGGACCACAACAGTGGGGCCAAGGGACCATCAACTGGAACCTCTGAGGTTATGGGCTAAAATAAACCCTCCCTTCTTTCAAAGTTATTACTTCAGGTATTTTGTCACAGTGATGGAAAGCTAACACAATATTCAGTCCTGTAAAAGAAAGTTTCATGTCCTACTTTGCTTAGTGAAAAGTCTTGAGAGAAGTCAGGAATTGAAGTTGAATTTCATTAAATTCCTTTTTAGCAGTTTTGGATATAATCAAAGCTCTCTCTTTAGTCTCTGAATGTGAATAACACGAGTATATCTGCTTGTCCTGAGCCAGCCTTGCCTTACTATATTCTTCATGGTCTTTGCAGATTATTCTCTTCTGGGTCTGCTGGATTCATCCTGCTCACATTTTATTCAGTACTTCGTATGTTTTTTGGTGAGTGAAGATACATTGCACCTGTGTGTTTTGTCAGGATGGGCGGGAAGAGGAGGAGAAGTGTCCTCTGCTTTTCCACTCTGAAGTGGCTGGGGTAACAGGTGTATAGCTTGGACATCAACCGAGAAGTCTCATCTTGGGGAGACCAGTTCTTTTTCTCTGTGTGCCCAAGTGTTGGGAGGAAGTGCTCTGTGTGTTTCTGAGTCACTATCAGCTCTCTGTGTCATCGTCATCTGCTGCTGCTGTTGCTGCTGCTGAGATGGTTCCATTTTTGCCATTTCTCCGGGCCACATAGGCTGTCTCTAATCTGATGTCTATCGTGCCTGACATCTGACCCCTTTCTTCCATTACCCATGCAAGCAGGGCTGCTACAGCACTGGCTGAAGATTTGAGATAGTCCTGTCCTCTGTCCTCCGTCCTACTTTGACTTCCCTGCAAAGAGTTCCTTGCCCCTGCTCACACTTGCTCCCCTACACAGTGGGACCCTGTCTCTTAGGGTCCCCCAATTTCCTCCCCTCCCTAGCATGGAGCTAAAGCTGCTCTCTCCTCAGCACAGACACAATGCTGCAGAGCCCCTGCATGTTCTGCCAACTAAGGGCTAACTGCTCCATATCCTCGTCCGTAATGACCGCTGTGTGAATGGAGAGGCAGCCACAGGATGTTTATGTCCTTGCTGCTCTGGGTTGTGCTATCTAACCTGGAAAACAGAGTGGCTGTCATCACTTTTGGTTTTAAATAACTCCCTCTACTCTCTTTAGGCGTGTGTGAGATAGGGCTTGTCTGCATCTCCAGCTCCTGCACCAGGTCACTCCGTCTACAAAACTAGGAGGCGGGAAGGAGAGGCCAAGATGAGGGCAGAGTGTCCCTGTAGGGCTCCACTGGCCCTGGCTCTCCTGCCTTCCCAGCCACACCTTCTGACAGCACTGGACACTGGGGCATTTTCTCATTGCCCCCCCCCCCAAATAATGCTATCACAAACCTTCTTATATGCTGCTTTTTTTTTTTTTTTTTTTTTTAAATATAGTGCTGGATTTATTTATTTATTTTCTATTTTAGGGAAGGGCCTACAGAGTGTTCAGTGTCTCACTACTAGATTGTACTCATAGTGATCCTCCTGTTTACAGCCTCCCAAGAGCTGGGATTATAGGCGCGTGCCACCCCAGCCAGTCTCAATTGCCCTCTCAGTGTGCCCCAGGGTCAGGGCCAATATGGCAGGCCCGGGGATCAAGCCTTGGCCCCTGTACCTGTTTGCAGATGCTTTAATCCACTGAGCTATTTGGCTGCTCCTTATAGTACTGAGTTTAAATCTGGGCGCCCCAAGCTACATGCTCAGCATTCTGTTTCTTTTTTTTTTTTTCTTCCCCTTTCTTTCCTTCTTTCTTTCTTTCTTTCTTTCTTTCTTTCTTTCTTTCTTTCTTTCTTTCTTTCTTTCTTTCTTCCCCTTTCTTTCTTTCTTTCTTGCTTTCTTGATTTCTTGCTTTCTTGCTTTCTTGCTTTTTTGCTTTCTTGCTTTCTTTCTTGCTTTCTTTCTTTCTAAAGCCAGATACTCAATAAATAGCCTAGGCTGGCCTTGAACATTTGATTCTCCTTCCTCAGCCTCCTGAGGTGGGATTACAAGTGTGTACTACCATTATTGGCTTTTGGAAGCCTCTTTTTTCTTTTTTGTACCAGGGATTGAACTTGGGACCTTGCACTTGCCAGGCAGGTTCTTAGGGCAATGAGATCTTGCCCCAGCCCTGGAAACTTCTTTTGATGAAAGAATATGTGCCTGTCAGTCAGGTACAGACCTAGGAAGGGAGCCACTGGGTCATACGGTGGGCACACATCTGGCTAAGTGGGCACTAGTAATCTATTTAGCAAAGCAGTTATATCTGCTTTCTGCTGTACCAGTGTGGATGAAATGTTCCAGCAATTTCAGTGTGTGGCACTCTCCTGCTGTCACTGTGGAGCCACCCTGAAGGGTGCACGCTGACAGCTCACTGGGGTCTGACTTGTATTTCCTGCTGCACAGTGAGGCAGCTCATCCCAGGGCTCTGGGCAATGGCGGTGCCTGAGGCAGGAAGTTCTCGGCATCAGGCCCATTTCCTAGTGTGACTGCACATCTTTTTCTTTGGGCTTTGCAGCAACTTTTTCTATCCTGTATGTGAGTTCTTTGCCAGTCACTGTGTGGGGAATGCCTGCTCCTGCTCTGTGGCTCATGTTTGCGATGTCCTGGATGTCCTGTGACGTGTTTCTGCCTTCTTCAGTGAGTCACCCAAGGTGGTGCATGATCCTCTAACTCCTCTCTCACACACAGGTGCATGGATTGTGCATTTGGGTCTGGGCTGAGCTGCCCCTGCCTCACAGAGGTCTTCCTGGGGTACTCTGTCTGAGATGGTCTTCCACCACTGCCTGCCTCTCCTCTCCCCATTTCACCTTCAGTGACTGGCGCTATTTGATTTTATTATTTCCTGTTGACATACTGTTTATTTGTCAGTTCACTACCCATAGTCCTTTGCTCTCAATGTCAGCTGCAGGTGCAGGAACTTTACATTACTGTCCCTGTAAGCAGGAATGCCTGGGTCAGTGTGCGGTACATAGTAGGTGCTTTCTGAACATTTGCTAAATTAATGAACAATTAATTTCATTTAGTCCTCATCATTGCCCTTTATACACTAGACTACATTGTTGACCTTTTCAGCCTAGACATATTCATTCATTTTTTTTTTGACATACTCATTCTTGAGAAGACAAAAATCTTATCAATCATGTAATCAAGGGCACTGAAGCTCAGAGAATCCAGCTCAACAATACACATGGAGCCTGAAGTGTGTGTGTGTGTGTGTGTGTGTGTGTGTGTGTGTGTGTGTGTGTGTATGTGTGCGTGTGTGCACACTTAGAAGCACAAAGATAAATTAAGCAGTGCTTGAGGCTGCCACAGTCAGGCTTGGAACCCAGGGCCATCTGACTCCTGAGTCCATGTTCTCTGCTCAGGTGCACCAGGAAGTCAAGAGTGATGGTGAACTATACTCTATGGAGAATCTGGAACAAACAGGCAGGCTTGGGATGACCCAGTGGGGGACTGGGGTAAAGGTGGGAAGCCTGCAGCACCAGGAGGGGCACGTTCTCTCCAGGTTCCTTCTGGGTTCTTTTACACGTCCAGGACTTCTGAGATATATCCTTGCTGACCCTAACTTCTGAAAGTGACAGCCCAGAACATATTTATCTCTTCTCACCATTCTTTCCTAAATCAAATTCCCTTTCTTGCTTGAGTCTCTCTTCAGAAAAAAGATGATTGTCAGCTCATTTATACTAAGGGATAAATGACCAGGTAGACAAGGCCTATTGTCTTAGTTATTTTATCATCACTGAGACATAATATCCAATATCCAAAGTTAAAGGAGGAAAGGTTTATTTGGTTCATAGTTCAGGGAGGTTGTGGTCCCCAGCTGGCTGGCCCCAAGGCAAAGTGGCATGGCAGATAGGCATTACAGAGGAGAAACAGTCCATGGCAGGGCAGACAGGAGGCAGCAAAGCCCTTTGCTTTCTCTTCTTTATTCAGTTGAGGCTACAAGCCTATAGGTGGTTGCCACTCACACCTAGGGTAAATCCATTCACCCACATCCAGGACTGTGTTAAGCCAATGAGCAGATGGATCCAGTCAGCGCACACTTAATCCAGTATTCACAGCTATGATCCAGTCAGTCCAAGCTGCCTCATCTATGAGTATATGAGGCTTTAGAGGACACTAGATCTAAGGTATAGCACTTACTATTCCCAACAGGGACTTACCTCTTCCAGGTGGAGGTCCAACAGGCAGTACTGAGTCTAACAAGTCAGCCTGGCAATGGTCAGAGCTCTGGCAATCCAAGGCCTCAGGAGGCAGAGGAAATTTCTTCACTGACAGACAGGAAGCCTGAACTCCTTAGCGATGCCTAATTATATCTGGTCCCCACATTAGCATATTTTCTTCTGTGCAAAGCATTTCCATCTCAGCTAGGTGTCGGGAGGAAATGAGTCTCAAGGGAGTTGACGGTCTGCCTTGGGGACCAGGGTAGCAACTGGAGCCCTTCTCACCTGTCCTGAAGATTCCTTTCTAGTGCCTGCATGTCTCTTATGGATCCTTGACTCCCAAAATTCATGATGAGAAGTCTCCCGGGGGACCAAGGAGGTGGGCGTGCAGCCTTAGCTCCATCTGTGGCTGGGAAGGGCATCTTTTGTTTGGAGGGTCCAGTTCACTGGTTCTGAGGGACAGGAGCTGCAGTCTGCCTTGCAGAGAGACTGGCTTGCTGCTGCCTGTCCGGGGATGGAGTTCACTCACACCTTGGCCTGTGTACCCAGGGGCTCTGCTGTTCCTGGGACTTGGTCCCTGTCCCTGCAGTGTGAGGTGGGGCATAGGTGTTTTTTGAGGCCCTAAAGCAGCCTGTATACCTCCAGTGCTTACAGCCAGAGGTCAGTGGCCTTTGTTCAAAGAATCTGGCTGCATCTCAAGAGCCTAGATTTGGCATGGGCAGAATCCAGCACCTAGGACAGGGAATGCTCAGGGATTTGGAGATAGAAGGATCAGGTCACAAATTCCTGCCTTGGCTCTCATGGGCAAGTGACCTGAAGCCTGGTAACAAGTCTCTCTGGTTCTGTGTCTACAAAGGCAGCTCATTTGCCCTCCTAGTGAGGATGGTGGGCTCTGGGCAGAATTGGGGACCTGTGGTGGCCCCGGGGTAAGTGGCAGGGAACATTTCATAGTGGAAAGCTATCCTCTATTGCCCAACTTAAAAATTCTCTTGGGATTGCCCAGTGCCTACCCTGCCCAGGACCAGAGGCTCCTTGTGGCACGTACAATGCCCCTCTGTTTCATGAACTGTTATTTTCCTCCTCTCTTAAGATCTTCCCTTTCTGTCTTCTTGGCTCTTATCTCTCTGTGTGATACAGAACAGAGATCTCTTCAGGGAGGCTGCCCTCCTACTCTCCTGGCACCACTCCACCAGGACAACCTGGGCTGAGCAATACAAAGGAGTCTTTTTTCTTTCTTTTGCAAACAAAGTGTGAGGTAAGCAGTTTTGGACTTCTGCGCTGGCTCCATACTCCTCATTTTCTACTTCCTCACACTGTGATGCACACACCTCAGAGACTGGAATGCTGCTGCAGCTCTGGCTGTCACAGCTCCATTCCAATGGTGACAGAGAAAGAACAAGGAAAGGCTCACATCTCCAACTGCCAGACACTTCTTAGTAAATTGCCGTGGCCCCATATTGTGTCCCCGCCAAATGCATATGCTTAAATCTAACCCCCAGTGCAACAGCAGCAAGAGGTAGCCTTTGGGAGTATACCGTGAAGGTGCAGCTCTCTTCCAAAAAAGGCCTGAAAGAGCTCAGGGGTCTCTTCTACCAAATGGGCAGAAGGGCAGATGGCAACAGATGCTGGATCTGCCGGCGCCTTGTCCTGGGAATTCTGTTTTCAACTTACCCATCTTACAGGGCTTTGCTACAATTTGGTGGCCACACCCAGCTGTGGTGGATGATGGGGAGTAAGAGCGCGCCAGGTATCCTTTGGAAAGTGGGAATCTCACTCAGTTCAGTTAGGCCACAGTACCAACTCCCACAGTTTAAGGAGAGGGCTATCTTGGCTGGTGCTTCAGTCCAAAGGGGGCAGCCTGGTTTAGGGCCTGGCAGAAGAGAGTGGCTCACTGCATGGTGCACTGGATGCAGTGCACTGGAAGGCTGGGCCGAAGAGGGAGGCCCTCCAGGCCACGCCCACTGCCCGCCTCTTCTAGCTAAACCCTGCTTTGAAAGTCCAAGGGCGCAAAGGTGAGGCTGGGGGAAGGCTTCCTGAAAGAAAACACAGGGAGGAAAAGCATCAACAGTGCGCAAGTCTGGCCTGCGCAGGGCCTGACTGCAGTTCCTGTGCTGTATAGTGGTGCTTTGACTCTCTCGGGCCTCCTGGCCTGACTTCAGGCTCCGTAGCAGGGCCCAAGTGCTTGGCACAGGACAGGGATGTTGTTGGACTCCTACTTTTGTTCTCCTTGGAGCTTCTCATGGCCGTCTTTTCCCAGGGCTGGGTCTTTGCTCTCCCCAGCAGTACCCGGAGCTTTCTGAGGCCTCTAGATTTCCAGGGCCCAGGACCGAATGGGCGTGGGTGGGATTAGGGGCCTGCCGGCTGTCGGGATGTGGGGATGAGTAGAAGCTGGCAGATCCCCGAGCCCCCGGGCCGTGGCCGCCTAATTGGCAGCGCTGTACATCAGTGGACTCCAGCGCTGTGCAGCTCGCGAATCACCTGGGGAACTTGTTAAAAATACAAAACTTCTGAGTCAGTAGGTTTGCGGTGATATATCTGGTTGCGAGTGACAGAATGCCAACGAGCTTAGGCAAAGAGGGAATTGACTGTGAGGGCATGGGCCGTGGGGGATGCTGCCGGAGCTGCCAGGAGCCAGGCAGGCGGCCCCCACCCCAGGAGGCCATGTCCGTTCCCGGGTGACGGTCGCACGTCTGCCTCCACCCTGACAGCCTGCTCCCTTGCCTTCTCCTTCATGCAGCTCAGCTGCTGCCCAAAGCCTGGAGGCTTGTGGGCTTCTCTTCTGCCCTCCAGGTGCCCTGCAACAGGGCCATGGGAGTAGGACGGACCCTTCTGCAGCCTGTGTGCATCTTGGCAGGGCCAGGGCGAGGTGTGGTGGGAGCACAGCACTCTCCAGGGAGTCAGGGCTGGGACCCTGCCATTGGCTTTGGCGCTGCATGGGTCTTTGGGTCTGGGTGCATACCGGTGCGTGCAGCTCCCTTAGCCAGCTGATGTCTTCTTTGGCCTGCTGAGCGCTTTAGAAACAGAATTGGTTGTCCATGTTTAAAACTCAAAGCTGGCACTACCAATCCAGGTTTCCAGCTCATTTTGAAATCCTGGCAGTCTTCCAGGCTGCAACCTCATCCTGCCCCAGTCTGGGCTCTCTCCAGAGTCCCCCACGCTCCCTGCTGCTGGTCCCATCCTGATATCTGGCGGTGCCTCCACTCAGTAGTTGCAATTCATTGTTCTCTTTGTCACTGTCCTATTTTCACCAGTGCCACCCCATGTGCTGCAGATAGTTGTTCCAGGCAGGGCTAAAGGCCCATCTTATAGATGACTAGACCCAGCACAGCATTAGAAGAGCAGCGTGGGCACCTAGGCTTGCCTGTCACACTCTGAGGGCGGCCCACTCTGTACCCTTGCCCTTGGACTCCTAATTCAGACCTCAGCATTTTATTCCTCTAGTCCCTCCTTCAGGCCAGCAGCGAGGGGCTTGTGGGCCTGGGTTGGGAGGCTAAGGAGGGCTGAGTAGAGCGGTGTCCAGGGCAGAGTCAACATCAGGAGGGAGACGCTGGTAGACCTGGCTGGCAGGTGTCTGCTGTGGTGTGGGCACTGCTGCCGGGTCCTGCACTGAGCCGGATCCTCGGCCTTGAGGGGATGGGCTTCTGGGGTCCTTTCTGGATCCCTCTGTGTGATCAGGGCCCCACTGTGCTCTTCAGGGGGCCCTTCCCTTTCTCTGCTGGGGCCAAGAGTTCCACCAGTAACATCTATGGCAAAATCATTTTCAGTCTGGAGAGTCCTGGGGGCAGAGGAGAGCAGGGTGTCCTCTCACCCAGGTTGGACTGTGGGTGGGAGGAGCCCGAATGGGGTGAATGCAGAGGAGGAGGAGGAGGAGGAGGAGCTGCTGTGCCCAGGACCTCTGTTGCCCCAACACTGTCCCTTCCCGCTCCCGTTCCCCCAGGCCATGGCTCTCCTGTCTCTTCAGGTCCCGGTGTATGTCTGTCTTTTCTCTCTATGCCTTGAAAGGTTTTCTTCCTATACTACATCTTGCTATTTGTCTGGATGTCCATCTGTCTGTCTCATTCTGGCATCTCTGGGTCTTCGTATCACTGTCTCCCTGGGTGTCTTTGTCTCTTTGTGCCACTCTCTCTTCTTTCACCCCTGTGCCCCTGTCTCTTTCTGTCTCTTTCTGTCTCTCTGCACCTGTCTCCCCTGGGTGGCTGGGCATTTGTTTGTCCATCCTCGGACTCAGGCAGCTGAACCTCCCCCCACCCATCCCATTTGATGTGTGTTGTGAGATTCCCTTTGAAAACTGCGGCAGCCAGTTGATGGTTTCCAAGGGAACGGTCAGGAGAAATGGGGAATCTAGGGGGGTACCAGGAGCCAGGCGTGGGGTGTGGGGATGCTTTTCTGTTTTCATCTTCTTTGGCGCTCTCCTTTTCCAAAGCATAAAAAAAGGGGCGACAATTTAAAATGATTTTTCAAGAATCAACACGACAGAAATAATGGGTCCTAATTGTGTTGGACTAAAAGCCAGGCAGGGAGAGTGGCAGCTGCCCCCCTGTGCCTGGAGGGAGTTAATGGCCAGATTTAGGGAGTGGGGTTATTAGAAGGCCTGGGAGCCACTTTGCCAGGCACCAGGGCTGGCGTTGCCTGAGGCTGGCTCCTCCTGTTCAGGCCCTGGAGGCTTCAGGACTCCTAAGCCTAATGTGTCACAGCTGGGCGTGATGCAAGACCAGTCTTTGTGGCCAACTTGGGGATCTGGCTTCTTGTGAGCCTTTTTGTGGGGGCTGGGGTGGGACCGGGGATGAGAGGGGGCAGGCAAGGCCAGGCTCGGCCAAGCTCAGGCCCAGCTTGCCTCCAGTTTCCCCTGGGCAGCTTGCTTCAGGCGTCCTCCGCGCTCCTCTGTCTGCCTCCTTGGTCATCAAGGAGATGATTGGAAATGTTGCTAAGACAGTGCCCCGCACAATGTTCAGGTAGGTCTGCACACCTGCACATCAAGGGACAGAGTCCAGAGAAGGTGGCTTGGATGTGAGCCATCTGCTTCTGGGGCTGCTGGGTGCATATTTCCTTGCTTGTCCAATGACTGGGCCTTGTGCCATTATAACCACAACTTCCTAGCTGGATACCTAGGGCACAGGGAGGAGCACAGCAAGCATTTCCTGCACCTCAGTGCTCTTTGAAGGTCTTGGTGCACCTTATACATTGACAAACCTTGTGAGTGGGTATTGCTGACACCCCTATTTTGCAGTTGCATAAATGAAGGAATATGGCACTTACAATGCAGACTCGAAAGTGCAATCCAGGGGACACAGTGCCCCCTGCCATGCTGTTGGGGTGAGAAAGATTCCCCTTGTCTGAGCTGAGTCCTGGGCAGTGAGCAGGTGTCTGGTGGGTGCTTGTGAGATTCCTTTTGAAAACTGGGAGAGTTGAAAGAGCCAAGGTGAAGACCTGGAAGTCCCCTGGGTTTTCTAGAGATGCATTGTGTGCTTCAAAGTGACAAGGCTCCGGGCCCTTACCTCCTGTGTCCCCACCACTAGGGGGAGCACTGAGCTCCCGTGTGCAGAATAAATACCCACCTGTTTGAGCCTTCTCCTGGGCCTGCCCACCTGGCTTTGTTCAGCCTTCCCAGCAGCCTGAAGTCTGTCTCCTGTCCCTGTCCCCCAAATCCTTTGGATCCCAGGTGTCACATGGCTTATAGCCTGTCATGCAGGTCCTCAGGTAGATGGTGCTGCTGTGTTCCAGCCCTTGTCTGGCTCTCTGCGATCCTTTCTCCTCTTACCCAGCCTGATCTCCCACAGCTCCTGGCCCCACTTGAGCTCAGCGAGGGTCTAAAGGGGAGGGATCCTTGTCCAGAAACACATGGGGCTGGAAACAATAGGACTTCAGGTAGGGTGGGGGTGGGGTGGGGGTGGTGCAGCTAGGACAAATCCCTCTGCAGAGGCAGGGCCTGGCAGGGGAAGGCCATAGGAGGTCATTGTACAAGGTGGGGGGAGGGAGTGGACACCTCGTGGGGACCGTTGTGACTGGGCTTGGTGTGCCTGTCTGCAGAAGGTATGTTAGGACTGATACATTAGTGACTTCAGCATGTGGCACCTACTCTGCCACCTGGGACCTGCAGTACTGTGATCTGCTGTACTAGGACTGATACTGTCTCCTGCTACACCATGACCTGCCATACCTCCCAGGACTTGGACATCACCTGTGTTCGTGAAAGATGCTATATGTGTTCCAAAGTGACAGTGACCATGTGCCCTCAGCAAAGGACAATTCACAGGCAGGGCCACAGGCAACATTTAGGATTGGGTAGTAAGATGGCAGGCTGAGGGCCTGGGCTGAGCGAGCCCCACCCTAAATGTCCCCTGTGGCCTCGCCCACGTGCTATCATTCATGGGGGCACAGGAGAATCGAACTGTCATCTCCTGGTCTGTAGACTGACCAGGAGCTTTTGCATATCCCTGTGGCCGCATCACCCTCCTTTTCCTGCTGTGCCCTGTTGGCCTGTCCTGCAGAATGATGGCACTGGAGTTTCTCCTGGCCTCTGCCCCTTTCTGTGCTGTTGACTTGGAGATTCCAAAGGCTGGGAAGGGTGTGTGTGGCCATGTTCCAGAGCCCCTGGGGTCCTTTCTCTGGAGCTGGAACCCACTTTCTCTTTTTGCCTTTGGTTCCACTCGTCTGGTTTCCCTGGTTCCTCCTGGTGCTGATCACACTTGGTAAACAGCACACTGCCAATGAGTCTCAATTGCCTGTGGGACCAAGTGCTCATGCCCTGTCAGCCCTGAGTGTCTTGGGTGATGCTGGCAACACTGGGGTTGAGAGGAGAGATGGTGTCCCCACAGGATCCCAAGAGACTTTGCTCCTTTATATTTCAATCAGTCTTCCAAGACAAGCCACCAAAACACACATCAGACAGAAAAACTGGCACTATATCTAGCTTCTTCAGCTAAATCTTTGTGCTTTTTTTTTCTTTAGAGAGTGATATAATTGGGACTAAACGGTACCTAAAATATGTTCATTCTTACACCACCTCCACATTCTTTGCTGTATCCAATGCCACCTGTGAGATATTTTATCTAATAATTCTCTTTCTCTCTGCCTACTTTCTGAAAAAGTCAGGTGTATGTAATTTACATAATTGGGGATGTAATTTACATACAGTAAAACACACCCCTGCAAGCAGGCAGTTCAGTGGGTTTTGACAAATGAATGCAGTCAGGCAGCTGCCACCACAGTAGGGGCCAGAATGGGGCCATTGCCCACAAACTTCCCTTGAGGGTGAGCCTTTTCAGCTACCGCCAGCCCCCCTCCCCCTCCCCCTAAGACTTAGTCTTTCTGGGATGTCATAAAAGTGGGATCCTATGGTATGTAGCCTTTTGTATTTGGCTTCTTCCAGTAAGCATAATGCTGCCTAAAAAAAAAAAAAAAAAAAAAAAAAAAAAAAAAAAAAAAAAAAAAAAAAAAAAAAAAAAAAAAAAAAAAAAAAAAAAAAAAAAAAAAAAAAAAAAAAAAAAAAAAAAAAAAAAAAAAAAAGAAAGAAAAGAAAAAAGATCCAGCTTAAACCCTAAACCACAGTGTATCCATTTTACTGCCCACTGGCCATGCTTTTATATATTGTGTTTGTGTGGAGTAATTTGACAAATCAATAGCCTCAGTCTCATTTTAGTGTTTTTAAAAAGTCAGGCTTATTGAAGAATAATTTATATCCTGAGTCCTCCTTTGTGACTGCTGGTCTTTAGGCGCTAGCAAACACACATAGCTGTGCCCACTGCCATCAGGCAGAGAACAGTGGTATAACCCCAAGGTCTCCTTGCTCTTCTCTGTAGTCAGCCACTCCCCCCCCCCACACACACCCTTTACAACTATAGCCCTGATTTTCATCTCTACAGCACTCTGGGCATCTGAGGCAGGAGGATGGGTAGTTCAAACCCAACCTGAGCAGCTTAGTCATTTAGTAAGACCCTGTCTCAAAATAAGAAAAAAAAATTAGAGTGCTGTAGCTCAGTGCAGAGGCCCTGGCTCCAGTCCCCAGTATCACAAGGCTACACACAGAGTAAGTGCCTGATGAGGGCTTTGGAGTCTGGCTTTTCTCTCTTTTTTTTTTTAATTTATTTTATTTTATTTTTTTTCTTGTTTCAGAACTTTTGTTTGTTTATTTCTTTATTTTTATGGCTGGCTCAGCCTGCCCTGAGGGCAGGGCTGGCGCAGCATGTGGTGCTGGGGATCAAACCGTGGTCCCTGCAGCCACCTAAGCTTTCCTAAGCAGGTGCTTTAGACCACTGAGCCACCCTGCCGGGCCCCTCTGGCTTTTCTCTTGAAGTGTCTTGCTCATGCCCAGATCTCGTTGCCCACAAGGCCCATATCAGTACTGGTTCCATGGGGCTGCAGAGCAGGGCCTACCATGTGGCCAAGCTGCCAGGGCGGGGCTCTCACAGGCTGCCAGTGTTGGCCCCAGGTCTTGGCCATGGGGCTCACTTCTCTCACCCAGGAGCAGAATCACTGGCTGAGTGGTATGTGCTGCAGTTCTAGAAGATGGCCCAGAGCCTGGCATGGTGTCCTATCTCTGAGCTGATCAGTGGGTGTGGGGTGGCAGCACCCTGAAGCTGGGCCTTAGTCCCCAGGAATAATGAGGCAAAGACATTGATCTCCAGTGCACCTTTTCTTGGGTGATATATCTGTTTTACTTTTTGGTTCACCTGTCATGGGATTGTTTTCTTACTGAATTATACAAGTTCGTTTTATGTTCTAAGTTGAGCCTCTGGTCAGATAGGTAAGATGTGATCAATAAATACAGTGACTGTTGAGATTTTATTTTAAAATTAGATTTATTTCATCAGTAGATGCTGCGATACATGACTTCTCCTTCTGGGTATTTGTTACATGTATACAGCACATTTTAGTTCCTTTCTACCTCCCTTTGCTTGTCCCTCTCTCCTCTCTTGGTCCCCATCTCTGTCCCTGTTTCCTTTCCTCTTTTGTTTTGCTTGTTAATTTATTTATACTTTGGACTTCTTGTGAGAGAAACCACAGTGTATTTAGGCTTGTGTGTCTGATTTATCTCACTTAACTTGTTTTCAAGGTGCATCCATTTTCCTGCCAATGACTCAAATTTATCCTTCTTTATAGCAGAGTAGAAAGTCAGGCTGTAAAAAATGTGTTACAGTGAACAACACGTTGACATTAATCCCTCAGAACACACTTTCCCTTGCTTCACATGCGCTCACCCCATTCTCCTTGCACCCTGTGAAGCAGCTCCAGAGTACTCTTTCCTGGGTGTCTTTACAAAGTAGGATGGAAAAAATAGAGTGGACCCTGCTGCCGAGTGCCGCCCAGTGGAAAGGCAGGCTTGTGAGGACCAACAGGATCCTCATCGTCCTGATTCATTGGCTCTGGTACCATGTGGCTTCGGGCTCTTCCCAAAAATCAAAATGATCATCATTTTGAATTGAGTCAAGGCACGGAGGCCGTCAGCACAGTGCACCTAAAGATGCTCAGGAAGGAGGAGTCCAGAGCCTCCGCAGAAAGTGGCGAGAGGGTCAGCCTTGGTGTGCTTGGTGTGAGGAGAGAATTTTTGAAGGAATGAATGGCACCATATCTTTTACTGGAATAAAATTTCAGACATTCACTATATTTTTTGATCATGCATCATAGGTTTGGTAAAAATCTCCCCCTTGATCCAGGGAGCCTTTCAACTTTCTAAGTGGTTATTTTTGAAGAGCAAGAGCATCTCATTCTTTCCAGTGCTGGAGACACAACCCAGAGTTTGTGCTTGCTGGGCAGGCACCGGACCACTGAGCTGTATCCTGACCCTTGAACACCTCAACCTCAATAAGGTCCTTGATCTACTTCTAAAACTTAGAGATGTGATTTTACATGAGAAACTCATAATACTTGTCCTAAATTGATATATTAGAAATGCTTTTGGCAGGAGAGGACAGACTCAGTTTTCTAGAGCTTTAGGAGTCATCCCACAGAGAAAGAACCTTGTGAAGGCTATGCTGAGTTCACTGGGGGCCTGAACCCTGTGTTTCTGCTGCACCTGGGGAGTATCTTTGTCCTCCAATTTATTGCCTTAAGTTTCTGGGTAGCTGCCTATCTCCAGACATCACATTTAAGAAGGGATCTCCCTTGATGCTGCTCAGGACCCTGGTGGCCTTCTTCACTCTGGTGTCCTGGGTGCCTTGCTTACCTCACCCTCATTCTGGACCTGACAAAGAGCTGGGAATTCACCTACTTTTCTTATTATGTGATCCGTGTCCCAGAAGACTGGGGCTGTATCTCCAGATTGGAGCTTGGGCCACTCTTGTGACCATTCCTGAACACAGGGCAGGTGGGGGAGGGTGTGTCCTAGTGTGGTGTATGTTTCTACATGCAAGTAACACCCTTTGCTGTGGGTTTAGGGTGCAAATAAGTTGTGTGTCAAAGAACACGACCCGGGGTGCTTTTCGAGCTTAGGAAACTGGCTGGTCCAGGACACACTGTTGTTAAGAGCCATATGCATTATGTACTCTCAGCAGACACAGAACAGACCAAGCAAGCTTGGGGAAGAGCAAGGTTGGAGGATTCCACAGGCCAATATCAGAACTTATCAGAGTGCTGCGGTGTGGCTCTAGGGAAGGAGGCACGAAGATCCATGCATGGCGCTGGGAATCCAGTGATATTTAAGATTGTTGGTGGCCAGCGAAGTTTTGGCAAAAGTGATGAGACTGTTGAGCACAGGGAGCCAATGAGCAGCACTCCAAAGGAACAACGTGGGATTCCTGCGTTGTACTCCACATGCTGACTGGATTAAGACCTAAAGCTGGGGCTGGGGAGATAGCTCCGAGGCACAAGT
Organism: Myocastor coypus; assembly: GCA_004027025.1. Classification (NCBI taxonomy): domain Eukaryota; kingdom Metazoa; phylum Chordata; class Mammalia; order Rodentia; family Myocastoridae; genus Myocastor; species Myocastor coypus. The sequence goes on from PVJA010000429.1 coordinate 127,296, forward strand.
GCCTGCTGGGCAAGTGCAAGGTCGTGAGTTTGAACCCTGGTCCCACAAAAAAAAAAAAAAAAAAAAAAAGACCTAAAGCTGTGGGCATTAAGGGTGTGCAACTCTCTGAAGGAAGGATAAGGGAAAAATCTATGTGACTTGGATCATGCAGCAGTGTCTTGGCTATGACACCAGGACAGGAAAGCAAAGAAAACAATCGATACATTAGATTACTCATGCAGACATTTTTTTAAATATTGAAACATTGTCAAGAAGGTAAAAATACAACTCACAGAATTGGAGAAAACATTTTCATACAAATCACATATTTGGTAAGGGTTTACCATTCAGATGGTACAAAGAGCTCTCAGAAAGAGGTGAATAACCAAGTTCAGAAATGGACACAATATTCAGATAGTCACCTCTCAAAAGAAGACATACAGGGCCAGGCACGGTAGCGCACTCCTGTAATCCCAGCACTTGGGAGGCTGAGGCAGGAGGATCAGTGCAAATTTAAGACCAGCATGGGCTACAGAAGTGAGCTCAAGGCCAGCCTGAACTACTGCACAATGAAACCTTGTTTCAAAAAGACAAAAAAAAAAAAAAAAAGGGAAGGCATACAAATGGCCAGTAAGTATGTCAAAACAGCAAGCTTGAGTCTCTGTCTGGCTGGAAGGGGATGAAAAACAAACCCACCAGATACAAAAGCTAAGGCGGTTCCTCAAGGGGGCAAACAGAGCTGGCTGTGGAGGTGCATGCTTGTAATCCCAGAACTAAGGAGGCTGAGGCAGGAGGATTGCGAGTGTGAGGCCTATCTGGGCTACATGGGAGACCCTGGGTCAAAAAAAAGGCAAACAAATAGCATTATTCCTAGTAGCCAAAACGTAGAGACAACCCAGGGACATAGCTCAGTGCTAAGGCCCTGGGTCCAGTCCCCAGCATTACACATGCACAAATGTCAGGATAAGCTATTCCTATTCCTAGTACTAAGCCTTGAGAACATCACGAGTAGAAGAGGAAGTTACACAAGACCATCTGTCATCTGTCCTGGGACTCCATTCATGGAAGCAGAGAGCAGCACAGTGACTCACTAGGGCTGTGGGAAGGAGCAGTGGGGGCTGCCTCACAGGTGCAAGGTCTCTGTGGGAGCCACAGAAGGCAGTGAATCTACCAGAAACTAGTCGAGTGTCCATTTAAAATCTGACTTTTAAGCTACATGCTTTATATCTCCACTTAAAACAACTTAACAGAGACCCATGTAGCTGGAGAGGCTCAGGAGAGCCATGGAGGGGCACAGTTACATCCATAGAGAGGGTGCCTTAGTCCTTGTGGGAAGCTGGAGGTGGGACAGAGCCCAGGAGGGGACTGTAGCACCATGCATCTGGACAAGACAAGTGTCCTGGCCTTCAGCCAGCAGCAAGGCCTGGGTGGGATCCTCATGGATGGAGAAGCACAGCACCCTGGGGGAGGTTCCCAGCTAGCTAGGTGGGGTGCCACTGGCACACACATGCATAGAGCCTGGAGACACCTGGGGTACCAGCTTTGGGATTCACCACCTGCCCTGGGAGGCAGATGCCCCGCCTCTGTTTGCACAGCCTGGCTTCATTAGCCGGGAGGTGACAATCTAACTCCCTCTGAACAAATGGCTGGGAAGTGGCTTTTTTTTTTTTTTTTTTTTTTTTTTTTTTTTTTTTTTTTTTTTTTTTTTGTAACAGTAAGCTGTGGCAGACGGTAACGAATCTGCCTGCACTTTCTGGGCTGTGGTGGGGGAGACCAGGGCAGCTTCTTTGTACCTTGTGCAGCTTCCTGATGTCCTGGCTGGCACAAGGTGTGGGAAAGATGGTACTGGTCCATCTGCAGTGGGGATGGGGTGCATATGGCTCTTCCATAGCCCTTCCTCTAGCTCAGAGCCAGGGAGCCCTGGACTTCTTGCCCCCTCTTGGGTAGTACAGGTAGGGAAGTTGAGGCAGTACACAGCAAGCAAGACTGATCAGCAGGGCCTTGGAACCAGGGCTGTGGTCAGGAGAGTGAAGCAGGAAGAGGCAGAGGGGAATGCTGAACTGCGATGCTCAGGGCCAGCTCCATGGCTGGTGCAGAGAGGTGGCCAGGCCTGAGTGCAGCTCAGCTGGGGATGCAGGCAGCATTCTTCCTGGAGTGGCAATAAGAACATGTGGAGACTGCAGAGGAGGCTGAGGACCAAAGCTCAAAGCCCAGGGCACTACCAGCAGCTCAGGAGGGTGACTTCCCTCCTGGTGAGGCCTGGGTAGCTTGGCACCCACCATGGTCACCTGTAGCACAAGCAGAGTTTGGAAGCCACATCTGGAGTGAGAGAAAGCCTGTGTTTGCAACACACTGCTCTAGGGAGAAACAAGAGAGTCCATGCCATCAAGGCCCCTGGCCACATCCATGGCCCTCACAAGGACTGTGTCCCTACACCTGGCTGCCCAGAGTCATCTCATGAGCTGGAAAGAGGTCCAGGGGCTCAGTTTGTTTCTGGCCTCCAGTACAAGGGTCACTGTCACCTGGACCATTCTTGCTGTCACAGTCACTCCTTTCCCTTAAGATGAAATCTTCTTGCAACCTGCCCTGTGATAACAGGGTGTGATGGACCATATTTAGGTCTTTGTTCACCCTTTTTCAAAAAGTTACATTGTGTTTCCCTCATAAAAGCCAAAGATGTTAGTAGGAAACGCTTGAGTGACTGCTCTGTGGGGTGCTTTCCCTGAGTCAGACTGACTTGGAGGTCTGACTTGGATGTACTTGCACCTGAAAAGGCCCGACTGGCCTTGAGTGTGCCAGGTACAACTGCTGGGTACTGTGGGACCCAAGGGCCAGTGCACAGCAGAAAGAGGGACACTGGAGGCTGAACAACCCAGGGGGCTTTGGCATCTGGACTCAATCCTGGGCCACAGAGCATCTCATGACACCCAGCGAGCCATCCTTGGGGTTCATCCTGTCTCCTTTCCTGTGGCAGTAGTAGGATTTGTATCCTCATACTGTGCCATACACTGAAGAGAACCATGCTTCTCTGTCCCAGTATCAGTGTAGCCTGGGAGGTGGCTTCTAGGACTTAGACCCTTCTGATCTTTCTTTGCTGCCCTCTGGGGAATGCTGCTCTGCTGGTGCACCCCAGGCTGGGCTCCACAGGACTCTGTCTCAGCCTCCCCCACCCCCACAACTGCCTCACTGTCCTGCCCTGCTCCCTTATTGTGCGCCCCAGCCTCCCAGCCCAGCCAGTCTCCCTCATAACACCAGTACTTTTGTATGTTCCTCGCTGGACAGATCTACTGCCCTGGGCCACAGGCCCCTCTGCCTGGGCCTTTGCCTTGCTGCCCCTTTTCTGCCATCCCAGGATGAGCCCTACACAGGGCCTATAGCCAGGGTCCAGTGTCAGCATGGACTCTTTCTCTCCTTTTCCCAGTAACCAGAGGTCTCAGCAGTGTCCGCTTCCCATACCTTTTCTATCCACTGCCTTCTGGGTCCTGCCCTGTCCCATGATCACAGAGGCTATCCCCTCATCCCGCTCCCCAGGTCCTCAGCCTCCATCTGCATCCCACAGTCCTGACAGAAGCTTCAGAAAGCGCTGATGATGAGTATTCTCCCTCAGGGGCTACTGAAGACTCCAGGTTGATCTCATGTGCTTCTCAGTGGGATGTCCTGCTGTATCTGAAGGACCTGTTTGGATTCAGGAGGACAAGAAACACATCTATCCCCTTCGCTACTTGTCACCTGAGCCATCGCTGGTGGTGGACCACCACTGGCTCAGATGACAAGAAGGGAAGCAGGGCTCCATGCACAGCTCTAGTAAGAAACTGGCATGGGGACAGGGACGGAGCACTGGGGCAGCTCCAAGAAGGAAGCATGTTATTATTTTTTTTTAAGAATTTTTTATTTTATTTTATTTTACTTATTTATTTTTTTCTTGTTTCAGAACCCCTATTTGTTTATTCACTCATTTTTATGGCTGGCTCACCCTGCCCCAAGGGCAGGTCTGGCGCAGCATGCAGTGCCGGGGATCGAACTGTGGTCCCTGAAGCCGCCCAAGCTTTTCCAAGCAGGCACTCCAGACCACTGAGCCATCCTGCTGGGCCCCAGGAAGCATGTTATTAGGATAGGTTACAAACCCTGATTGATGTCTGTGGGGTACAAGAGTGGCAGGGGGTGGGGCACGAGGCAGGTGGGGACCCCTGTCAAGAACTTGGGTTACTTCCCTGGCCAGAATCATGGTGGTCTTGGGGTGGGGTGAGTTGAGTCTGCTTCCAGCTCAATGGAAGTAACATTAGAGGGGAAGGTAGGTGAGGAAACAAAGAAGCAAAATAATTTAATCCATGATGGGTGCTATTGAGGAATTGCCCAGAGCATCGTGGGTGAGGAAGAGAGATGGCACTGGTTGTGGTCAGGTGGGGGTTCCAAGAGGAGATGGAACTAAAGTCCAGCCACCTGTGGAAGACCAGAGGGGCTCAGGGAAGGCTCAGAGCTAGGGTGATCTAGGGACTGCCAGGTAGTGACAGATCAGCATGAAACAAAGAGGAGAATGGCGTTGGTGGGTGGGTGTGGTCCCCAAGGGTGGATTGTGTTGACCTGAACCAGAGGTCCTGGATGCATCCAGCTTTTCATTCTCAGCGAGGTGGACAGTTTTTCAAGCCAGTGCATACTTGTGGCATGCTGTGGTATGCTCCCATATGCTTACCATAAATGCTGTCCAGGTCCTCATGACATTTGACCGTGTGTATGTGTGTGTGTGTGTGTGTGTGCACATGTGAGTGTGCAAAGGTCTTATCATGTTCCAGGCTTCAGTGATACTCTTGCACGTGCATCTTTGTGTTAGTGTGAGATAAATTTCTAGAGCTTAAATTGTCAGGTAGAAACCTTGGTAAATTACCCATGTGGTCACCCAGTGGCCCCCACAGAAGTCTTCTCAGCATGCGCTTCCATTTTCTTTCATCTCCTTACCAGTAGTGCCTTTCCTAGTGTTGTCACTCTTTTCAGTAGAGGTGTTGAGTATAATGTGCTCTGGATTTAATTTTCATTTCTTTCATTCATAGTGAAATTGGGCTTCTTTTCATAAGTCCGCTTGTGTGTGCACATGGGGGGGGGCATTTGGACTTTGATAAATGGCCTGCCCATCGACTCTGTCCATTTCTCTATTGTGTTGTAATTTTTTCCTTAATGATTATGAGAGTTTTGTCTATTAGGGAAACTTGACCTTTGTCTATCTTCCGGCTGGCAAGTAATTGTCCCCAGTGTGTCTTTTATCTTTTGAAATGAGTGTTTTGCTGAACTGAAGTCCCACACTTTCACATAGTCAAATCTGTCAGTCTTTTCCATTTTGGCTTTTGGGTTTTATGTCATGCTTAGAAAGACTTTTTCTCACATCATGATAAAAAAAAAAATTCACCCACATTTTCTTCTATTGCATTTTTAGATTCATTTTTGACATTTGAATTTTAATGCTTTGGGGATTTTTTTTTTAGTATAAGAAAGTAGAGGCTCAGCTTTATTTTTTTTTCCAAATGGTTATGCATTTATCCCAATAGCATTTATTAAACAATCCATCGTTCCCCTAATTTTCATCATCTTCATTAGCTATTGAATACATATAGTCACAGGCCTATTTCTGGACCTCCATTCTCTTCCACTGATGTATCTGTTCATATTTTGAATACTTTTGTCTAGTCTAATTGAGTTTTTTTGACAAAAAACTCAATTAGAATTTTGACTTTTGAGAGGATTGACACCTTTACAACTTGGAAGCTTCCTACTGAATAGGAAAGTCTGACTCTCCAGTTACTGCCTCTTACCTTATGTCACTATGGTTTTCTTTGCACAGGCCTTCTGCTTTCTAGACATTCTATATTTACGGTTACTGTTGAGATCGAGCCCCATACTTATGTTTTTAGCTGTCTGTTTTATATGAAGAGTATGGGTTTGTTGTGTTGATTTTGTACCTACCTCAGTGAACCTGTTTTTTTCTTCCTAACATGTTTTATATCCTCAACCGATGATGCTCTGCTCATTTTCAGTGATGAGTGTGGCCTCTCCTTCCCAACTCCCCTGCCCCTTATTTGCTTGCTTATGTAACTGCGCTGCAGGACTCCTGCTGAAGAACGCAGGACTAAGCCTCAGGCTGCTTCCCTGGAGTCAGCCCTGGTGTGGCTGGATGGAGCGTTCTCTCTTTCCTCCTGGGGTGCCCAGCAGGGAAACAGAGCAAAGGGTTCTTCTGCAGTGAGACGGTCCCCTGGCCTGTGCTTTTCTGTCATTTCAGCTGCTGTTTCTGTTTGTGGGCAAGTTCTGGACCTGCGATGTTTGAGGTGGCAGCTGCCAGTTGAATGTGGCTATCTGAATCTAAGTGAGTTACACTGAAAAACACATGGAAATCCATTTCAGTAGTGGCACTGGGCACATGTCCAGGGCTCAGACCAAGAGTGGCTGTGGCTGCTGTAGTGGACAGCGGTGCTCCTGCACAGTATCATTCCACTGAACAGCTCCAACCCAGCAGCCTCTCCACCTGGAAGGCCCTTGTGCTGCCACTGGTGTGGAGGCAGAAGAATTCTGAGAGTTCTTAAAAACGTGTTTCATGTCAGCTGGGCATAGTGGTGCACACCTAGAATCCCAGCACTTGGGAGACTGAGGCAGGAGGATCGATGTGAGTTCGAGACCAGCCTGGGCTATAAAAGTGAGTTCAAGGTCAGTCAGCCTGAACTGCATAACGAGACCCTTTCCCAAAAAGACCAAAAAAAAAATGCATTTCATGTCATTGTTCTCCCCATCCTTGAGCTGCCCTCCCAGGCCTCTGCTACAGGTAGGATGGACACTGGCCTTAGAGCCCTGAGCCCAGGGAGGTAAATGGATTGTCCTGAAATGGCCATATTGTCAGAAAACCCAAGCTGGTCAACCTAGGGGGTCCCAGTGCTACATGGAGAGTGATGTGGCCATGTCCTACATCCTGAATATCCCTGCTGGCCTACTGAGGAAGGCTTCACCCCTGCCCATGGAGCTGTTGGGAGCTTGTGAAACCTTCAGGAGGAGGGGCCTGGTGGGAGGAAGTGAGATGGAGCCTGGAAGGTGACGGAGGTCCCTCCCCTTCCCTGGTTCTCTTTGCTTCCTGAGCCCATGACACTGTGCAGCCTCCTCCACCTTGATGCTGCCTCACCATAGTCCCCCCAAAGTCCCCCGTGGGTCAGCGGACCGTGTACTCAAACTCCAAAACTGAGCCAAAGTAGATCTTTGGCCCTTTAAATTGATTCCTTCCAGTAGTTTGTCACAGTGACAGAAAGGTGATGAACACAGAAGCCCTAGGGGCCCATGGTTGCTCCAGCCACCAGCTACAAGAGCAAGGATAGATGTGCTTGGCCAAGCCCTCCCTGAATTGCTAACTCCAAAATTGTCAGAGATGACAAATTGATAATAGTCATTTAAAACCACTGTATTGTAAGAATCAGAGCCAAAGGGTTCTGGGTCAGGCCCATATGTGGTATCCTCTGTCCACCCCTGTGTCCATTCCTGGGACACAGATCCTACTAGAACAACAGCCACTGTCTGTGGTGGGGAGAAGCCTGGCCCTGGCATCAACTCTGACCTGTTGCCATGGCAGCAGCACCTGGCACTCCTTCACTGTCAGGAAGAGGTCCCCGCTCCAAGTGGATTTTTCCTGATCCCCAAATCTTTCCTCATCTCAGTAATTCTCAGCTGTTACAATTCATATATATTCTCCACTCCTTTTATGATTTCAAAAAGAAAATCCCTCCACTCTTTTGCCTAGACTCGTTGAATCGATATCAAAATTATATTTGATTTGAATTTAGCTGCCAAGACTGGAAGTTTTGTTGAAACTAATCCTGTGTCTCTGCAGCTTCCTCTGGAGTCACAGTTAGCATTTGTGTCTGAGTCTCAAGCATCTGAGGGGCTCAAGGGTTGTGGGGGGAGGAAGCAGTTGCTTCCCAGTCTGGGCTTTCTGTAAACGCTACTGTGTGCCTATCTGAGATCCTGGCTGGCTGTGGCAGGTGAGGAGCTGAAGAAAGCTGTCCTGTGGGATTCAGAAGAGGCTGGGAAACACAGAGAAACTGTGGCTGGAACAGGCCAGAGACCAGGTGCGCACCAAGGAGAGGGGAGCTGGGGTTTACGGAGCCAAGGTCAGCCTCACGACCTGAGATATAGGGGCAGCACAGCAGCCAGGGACCTACGTAACCAGGGGTCCTTGCTCTGTCCACCTGCCATTCATCCAGCAGGTCACAAGACCCTATTTTCTAGGGGTTGGAAGCAGCAGACAAAATCTCTGTCCTCAAGGAACTTGGAGCCTAGAGAGGCATTAACTAAAGCTGACCTTGAAAATGAGAAGGCAAGGGCTAGAATGGGAATTAGAATTTTAACTAAGGCAGTCAAAGTGAATCACACCACAAAGGTGACTTCAACACAGAGGAGAGCAGGAGGCCTGCAGCTCTCTGGTACGAATGCTCAAGTGATACAGGGAGCAGCATATGCCAAGGTCCTGAGGTAGGTGAGGCTCATCATCTTCCTCAGGAAACAGCACAGAGGTCAGGGATTGAGCAGAGAAGTAGGAAGTGGCCTGGGGAGCTCAGGAGGACCCATGTGGACTTTGATAAAGAGGTGGGAAAGCACAGCAAGAGAGCATAGCTTTCTCTTACCCTGAGGCCTCTGATGTTTGCCTAACTGCTTATCCTGCAGTCTAAATAGCTTCTGTCTTTACAGGTGTTATAGGCTGAATTGTATTGAATTCTTAATTCAGAGCCCCAACCCCCAGTGTCTCAGAATGTGGCTCTATTTGGGAGCAGGGTTTTTAAAGAAATAATTAAGTTAAAATGAGGCCACCAGGAGTGGACCCTAATCTACTATGACTGTTGTCAATAGTGGAACAGATTAGGACACAGATGTGCTTGGAAGGATGACCATGTTAGGACACAGGAACAGATGGCATCTCTAAGCAAAGGACAGGGGTCTCTGGAGAAATCAAGCCTGCTCACACTTTGACCCCATCCTGTGGGTTCCCAGACTGAGATGTAGATACGAATTGTTTAAGCGACCCTGTACTCTTCCCCTCCCCCCAGAATACCTTTTTAAGACTGCCCAAACAAACCAATAAAATATATTTTAAAATGTTGACCTGCTTATGTCTTTAGAGCACTGGACAAGCATAATTCAAAAAGTTTCAGGGCAAAAGCCTGGGCTTGTGCTGCATCTTCTCCAAGCCAGTTGAAGTGATTATAAAAAAAAAAAAAAAAAAAAAAAAGTCCCAAGGTCACTGTAAGTTGCATCTCAGTAATCACCTCAGATAATTATTAACACATCTTCTGACCCTCTTTGGCAAGGTGTAAGCCAGGCTGGCTGTTTTCTCTCCCACATCTGGCCCTCCGATAGCTTCCTTCCTTACTGCAGTGGGTTGCAGCCCACTCAGAGGCCAAGTGCGCCCAGCTAGGGATGCCAAACTCCACAGCCACGACTTGCACATGGTCCTTTTCTGGACCATAGAGGCTGTAGAAGGAGCTCTCAAGGCTTTTTCACTGTTCTTTTCCTTAAAGTGGTTCCCAGCTTGTTCAGGCTTTAGGTCCCAGACCCTGGATCTGGTCTTCCTTCCTATGCCCATGTTCTTTCTACCTTGAGGGCCACCAGCTATATCTGCCTGCCTCCACATTCCTCACACACAAGTCCTCATGGCCCCAGACTCAGAGACACACTCTGTACTTCCTTCAGGTGGGCCCAGAGCCCCTTTTACTGAGATATGAAGACCACTCCACTCCCCGCCAAGCCCTGACCACTTCCCCAGGGCCTCCTCCACACATCTCCCTGGAGCACTTATCTCACTCTCCTGATGTTTTGATTTAGCCTTTCTTGCTTTAGGTCATCTCCATGTTGATTCTGTATGCAGGGTCCAAACAGCCTCTCCTGGACTTGGGCCCCTCCACTGTTATCCCCAGTATATCATCCAGTTGCACAAAACCACTTTAAACAGGAACATAACACCGTCAGGTTCTCTACCTATATAGTTTTTAGGTATGCACTGAATGTTAGTGCCCCCTTCCCCCAGTTTGCATGTTGAAATCCTAATCCCAAAGGCAACAGGGTTTTGGGAAGTGATTAGGTCATGAAGTTGGAACCCTCTTATGCCATTAATGTCCTTAGAAAAGAGGCCATGGAGAGCTGCCGTGCCTCACCCACCATGTGAGGACACAGCAAAACAGTGCCATCTAGGAACCAGAAGGAGGGCTCTTCACTGTATCCTTTACCACCTGGACTTTGGGGCTTCTCAGTCCACAGAATGGGAAGCAGCACATTTCTGTGGTTTAGAAGCCAGCCTATGTCTGATACTTTCTTTTTGTAGCAGCCTGAATGGACTAAGATGTAAATATACTGGAATATTATGATAGACATGAAACTATTAGAATTTAAACTACTTGAGCCCATTCCATTGGGAAGCATAGCTTACATGACTGGCACAGTCTTTTGGGAACACAAAGTTGATAGAACACTAGCATGAGCCTTTGTGTATAACCATAGCCCAGGCACGGCCAAGAAGGGAGGAGAGACAAGCAAACTGATCAGTATAGTTAAACAAGGACACTGTACTTCTTGAGCAGACCAGGAAGGAGTGATGGAGTGGGGGGGGGCAGAATGCAGAGGAGCTGAGATCAGCAAAGCAGAGTGAGGAAAGAGAGAGAGGGAGATGAGAGGTTGAGAGAGAGAGAGGTTGAGTGGGGTAAGAGTGTCTAACAATTAGTGTTAACCAACTTGCTGTAATGCTATGTGGCCCTTTCCCCTTCATTTTCTGCCATCAGCTTCAGGTTAGAGGGTGTAGGGTCTGCTTAAAGGGCTGGGCAGCAGCACATCATTGGAATAATTTAACAGAATCCTGGTCTTTTCTTCTTGTGTCTCTATGTGATAGGAGAAATGCTCTTATGTATCAGTTAGCTATTGCTGTGTAACAGATTGCCCTATAGCCTGCTGGCTCACATTTTTATTTCTTATAAGTACAGAATTGGTCCCAGCAATGTTGTTTATTTCAGATGGGTTCATTCACACCTTTGGGTTCAGTTAGAGTCACTTAGGTGGCTCTGTTGATCTAGGCTTGGATATTTTATATATTTTCAAGATTGACTACATGTTGGCCAGTCTAGGGTGGCCTAGGACCTCTCTTCTGGGTTCTCCAGCAAGGTGTTCTGGCATTTTTCATATTTCAGGTATCAAATATTCCAAAAGCTTGAGTGGTCACAGCAGAAATTCTGGAGAGGTAAGCTCAGGACTGTCCTAGTGTGTTTCTCATATTGTCGGCTGAAGCAAGCCATAGGCCAGTCTAGGTGGAAAGGGTAGAAAAATTGGCTCCACAGTTTCATGGGAAGAGCTACAAAGCTGTACTGCAAAAAGGAAGTATAAGGAAGGATGGGGAACTTGGGCTGTACTTACATCACTCTGTCACACCACTAGGTCTCTCCTTCAACGTAGTTGCTACTGTCAGGGGCACTTGTCAGCTCAGAGGGAGGCAGGACAGATGTGACAGACACAGCGAGAGAATCACAGAGCCAAAGAGCTATCAGCCACTTCAGGGCAGGGGACCTGGAGCCACGGGAACTTATCTGTGCCTTCTCTAGTATACTACAGGAATATCAGAAACTAGATATTTTGTTGCTGTTGTTGTTTATGTAGCTCACATTTCTGGAGGTTCAAGGGCATGGTTTCAGTGTCCCTGTGACTCCAGTAAGGACTTTAGGAGGGATGGGAGCACATGAGAGGAGAGAGAGAATCGTGTGGGAAGAGAGGAATTCCGAGACAGCCGGGGTGCCCAGAGCTGTGCTCATTTCCTGTGAGGCTGTGCCCCCAAGGACCTAACGTTGTCCCTCTAGGCCATACCTTTTAGAGACTCCATCACATCGTGGCCAGGCTTCCTTCACACGAATGCCTGGGGGACAAACCACACACACAGCACAGCGGGAACCATCCACACACCACTGGGGGGCCTGCCTGGCTTTCAGCATGCTCCGACACCATCATCCAGGAGACAGCCGAGCCAGGAGAAACTGGGAAATCATCTCCTGGGTCCCAAGATGTCCTGGGCAAGGAACCGAAGGACTTGGGGCACAGATGGTGTTTTTTATCTTGTATTCCAGTTGGCGGCTAAGGCTTTGGAAGAGAAAGGAGCATATGGGAATTGAACAGCTGGCTAAGTAGATGCAGTCGAAGAACAAGATTTGATTTTCTGGATGGAGGTTTAAGATGGGTTCTTGGCTGAGACCTAATATTAAGCATTTTAATATCATGCGTGTGTACAGGGCCACTTGCTCAGAAATGGCTGTGGCTGCTGTGTTCTTACAATTTCTCTTTATGTTAACTGGGATGGATGGAGAATGAATTTTTATCCATTTGACTTGGGGTGAGAGGGGAGGGATCTCTTCCTGGGTCTGGGGCCCAGAGGGATCAGGCCTGCCTCCCAGCTGAATTTGTGTGACTGCATGTCAGTGCTCTTGTTTAGGTTCTGTGTGCTCCAGCAGGGTGGACTCACAGTGTTTCTCCACTTCTCCGGGGCAGATGGAAATGAATTTGTGTGGAGACTCAGGATGTGTGTGTGTGTGTGTGTGTGTGTGTGTGTGTGGTGGGTGCATGTGTTTTGTATCACATAGCATGTATGGTATGTGTAGAATTCACATATGTATGTGTGTACAGGGGGGCACTGTGCAGTCTCTGTGTGTACATGTGTGTGGGCAATGTGGGCCGAACGTGTGTGGAAGATATCAAAGGGAAACAACTAGAGAAGATCTATCGTGTACCTGGGCATCTGCCTGTAAAGGACAGAGAGTAGGGATAGAGTTGTGTGCCCCAGACATTCCTGGTGCCCAGAAAGCTGTCCTGAAGTTTCCAGTCCCCTCACTTCCTTTCTGGTCATGACATCTCCAGCTCCCAGTGGTATCTGGATGGTCATCCTCGGGACCACTTTGAAGGGACAGCTGATCAGCGGCAGCTCGTTCCCCTCTCCTCTGCAGCTTCTGTACAGAGCCTGTGGTACATGTGGGTAGTGGTCACAGCCCCATGTCACCTGCTGCCTGGGCTTCTCACTGTACTGCCTCCGAACTCAGTGTGTGTGGGTTATCCTGGGCCGGCCCATCAGAACATCCTGGATCCCCTGGACAGGCAAAGGTCCTTATCCCACCCAGGCTAGGAGAGTCTCCCCTAATCTGACCGCATCCTCCACATGCCTTTGGTGTGGTTATGTAGCCTGTGCCTATTCTTGCCCACCCAGTGCAAGGATGGATCTGCCACTTTAGACCCCAAGTAAAAGGTTCTCAATAAATCCATAAGCTCCCCAAAGAGGAAGAGGGGCCGTGCTCTAGATTGTGCATTCCTGGTCTATGTCCCAGTAATGACTTTCCAAGTGCTCCCCATCCTGCAGTGTGTGGGAGAGAGGAGGAGGACCTCAGCCTCTCCACTGCCTCTTCTGGAACTTCTGCCTATCAGGGACCACATGCCCTCTGAAATCTGTCCAGGGTCCCTAGAGCGGGGCAGGACTCAGCACAGCACTAAAAAATGCCTGGAGCCTGGTATCAGATGCGATCTTATTCCACAGCAAGAGCATTATTTCCCTATAAGTGATCTTTGTTATCTTCTATTCGCTTCAAGGAGGACAGCTTGATTTGGTGCTAGGGTGTTTTAACACCTCTGTAATACTTGCTAATCTCTCTTCTTCTAACAGAGAGGGAACAGGCGTTGGGCTCCGTCTTGCAGGCAGCAGCACCAAATGAGGCTTTGAGGACATTATTTTGACATCATTGTGTTTTCCTGTACTTGGATGATGGAAAATGAGAGCTCTTTCCACTGCTTAAGCAATGGAAAGTTTTCTGTTATTTCTGCTAAATGTAAATAAATGAGATGCCAGGAAAAAATATTTAAGTATACATTAAAGCATAACTATAATCTGAGAACATCAGTTGGAAGAAGTTTGAAATAAGGAAGAAGTACCTGGCAGGGGTTGTCCTGAGACAGCGGTGGCTGTCCCAGGGCTGTGCCCACCCTGGCCATGGACACACCTGACTGAGGGTCACAAGACAGCTGCTGGTTCCTGGTGCCTTGCACTGAGAGACAGCCAAGGGCCAGTGTGGCGACTTCATCCTTCACCTGCCCCATGCTGGGAATGGGGCCCACTGACTGTTCGGACTGCAGAGGGCCTGCTCATTCTCTGTGAATCTCTGGGTGCTGGTTGTGACCTGGACACACTGCCTGACTCCTGCTCTGTACCCTCTCTGACACCAAACCTTGGTTGCACTTCTACATAGGTTTCTATTCGGTCTCTCTCACTGCCGTGGGAGGGTGGGAGTTTGAAGAGATGGGTTTAGTGCACAGGCCTCTTAGGTCCCTAGGTGTGCTCTTGACCCCTCTCTTCCTGTCTTTTGGCTCTGGCTGGAAGTGTGGTGGCTCACACTGTTGGTAGCTCCTGCCATTGCCACCTGTCAACCTCACCAAAGCCACAGGGCTGCCTGATCCTGGGTTTGGACCTTGTGCACTGTAGTCAGCTCTTTTGTAGTCAGCTGCCCCAGGCATTTCTCTAAAGTAAAATGAAGCTGACAAGACATTGAGATGACAAAGAAGAACGATGTGAGGTTCCATTTCATAAAGTGTCTCAGTCACGGCCAGTGAGTAGAACCCGGATGGCCCGGCTTGGTAGCTGTGCTTGGCTGATGTTAATACCAGCCCTCATTAAGTGAGAGACAGGTGTCTATTCAGGCCCTATGCTTCTTTGTAAATCTAGTTATTTATTCTCTTGTTTCAAATTCTTTATGTTTTACATATTATCCCCTTATCAGATACATGGCTTGCAAATACTTTTCTCATTTTGTAGGTCCTCTCTTCACTCTTTTGATTGCTTCCTGTTCTGAGCAGAAGAAGCCTATTTATTTATTTATTTATTTATTTATTTATAGCTTTATTTATATCATGGCCTGCTCAGCCTGCCCTGGGGGGTGGGGCTGGTGCAGCATGTGATGCCGGGGATTGAACCATGGTTCCTGTGGGAGCTTACACTTGCCTAAGCAGGCACTTTAGACCGCTGAGCTATCCTGCTGGCCCCAGAGGAAGCCTTTTTAATTGACACGATTTTAATTGACGCAATTTTGTTTTTGCTACTTGTACTTCCAGAATTATATCCCAAACACCATTGTCCTAACCAATGGTAAGAACACATTCTCCTGTTTCCTTCTAATAGTCTTGTTCCTCTGCTTAAGCCTTTAGCCCACTTGGAGTTGACTTTTGTGTATGGTGTGAAATAGGGGTCCAATTTCATTGTTCTTTATGTGGATTTTCCGTTTTCCCAACACAGTTTATTGTAGAAACTGTCCTTTTGTGTTCTTGGACCCCATTGTCTTAGATTAGTTGAATCTAAAGGTATTGACTTAGGTCTGGGATCTCCCTTCTGTTCCATTTGTCTCTTTGCTTTTTACTGCCGCTTTGTAGTGTGTTTTGGAGTCAGGTAGTGCAGTGCTTCCTGCCTTACTCCTTTTGCTTAGATTTTTTGGGTATTTGGAATATTTTGTGATGCCACATGAATTTTAGGATTGTTTCTCTGTTTCTGTGAAATTTATATGGACATCACAATGAATCTGTAGATTGAAGAGTGTGAGCACTTTTTTCTAGCTTGACTATTTTAGTATAAAAGTAGAAATTAAAGATAAACCTCTTTCTCTTTTCTAGGTGACCTTTAGTTGGCATTTTATAACAATTTTTTCAATCCTTAAGAAGAAAATTATTTTATATGCAAAACTATTAAATTGAACTATATAAAATTGTTATTTTGCATTCACCAGATGTGTATAAATGGTAACCTTGCCATATTGTTTTTATTAGACATTTTAATGTCATTAATCATTCCAATCCATGAACAGCAGATATCTAATTCGCTTGCTTTCCCCTCTATATTAGAGGTTTTGGTGTATAAACATGTCAACCTATTGGCTAAGTTCTACCAGGTTGCTTTCTCAAGTTCTTTTTCAAATAGCTAATTGTTAGTGTATAGAAACATAACTGGTTTTTGTGTGTTGATTTTGTATCTTGTAACTTTACTTAATTTGTGTATTCTAACAGGTTTTGTTTTGGTGAATTCTATAAAGTTCTCTGTAAGCAGGCAATTTAACACTTTCCCATTTAGTTTGGATGTTTTCCACTGTTTCAGCTAGGCTTTGTTTCCAAGGCCCATGTCGAATAGCAATGGTAGGTGTCAATACCCTGGTATTATTCTTGATCTTAAGAGTATGGCAGGGGCTGGCCAAATAGCTCAGCAGATTAAAGTGCCTGCAAGCAGGTGTAAAGGGCAGGGATTCAATTCTTGGGCCTGCTGTACTGGTCCTACCCCTGGAGTACGCTGAGATGGCAATTGAGACTGGGTATGGGGCGAGCTCCTGTAATCTCAGCTCTTGTAAGGCTGTAAACAGGCAGATCACTACAAGTCCGATCTAGTAGTGAGACCCTAAACACCCTGTAGACTCTTCCCTAAAATACAAAAAAAAAAAAAAAAAAAAGTCAAAACTTTAAGAGTATGGTATTACCTGTGGGTCTGCTTTAGATGGCCTTTATTATGTCGAGGTGCATTCTGTCTATATCTAGTGTTTTGAGAGTTTTACTATGAGTAAATACTGAATTTCACTAAATACTTGTATCTATTAGGGAGATCATATTGTCTTTCATTCTGTTAATATGTCTTATGTTTATTGATTTCTGTACACTGGACTGCACATTTGTCCTCAGGCTAAGCTCTAGTTTATCATGGTGTTGGATACTTTGAGTACACTGTTGAATTCAGCTTGGTGGTATTCTGTTGATAATTTTTGCAATTGTGTTCACTGGAGATGTGCTGCGCTTATTTTTCTTTTCTGATAGTGTCCTTATCTGGCTTTGGTATGAGGGTAAGGCTGGCCTTGTGCAATGAGATTGGAAGTATTCCCTCTTCTAATTTTTTGGAATAGTTTGAAAGGAATTGGCATTAATTCTTCTTTAAATGCTTGGTAGACTTTGCTTATGAAGCCATCTGCTCCTGAGCATCTCTTTGTTGGGTGGTTTTGGATCACTGATTCCATCTCCTTACATGTTATTGATCTGCTCAGAGTTTTTATTTCTTCTGATTCAGTCTTGAAATTTGTTGGCATATAATTGATCAGAGTAGTCTCTTCTGATCTTTATATTTATATGATAGCAGTTGTAATGTCTTCAATTTTATTTAGAATTCTATTTATTTCATACCTTTGGTTGGTCAGTCTGGCTAAAGATCTGCCAATTTTGCCTTTTCAAAAAAAAAACCCTTAGTTTTACAATCTTTTTTATTGTCTTTGTAGTTTCTATCTCATCTCTAGGACTTATTTCATACTTTCTACTGATTTCAGGCTTAGTTTGCTCTTTTTCTAGTTCTTTGAGTTGTGAAACTGGTTGCTTATTTGAGATCTTTCTTTTGAATATGCATTTATCCCTATAAACTGCCTTCTTAAAACTGTTTTTGTTGCCTACCATAAGTTATAGTATGTTGTGTTTCCATTTTGATTTGTTTCAGAATAGTTTTAGATTTTTCTTCTGATTTTTCCTTGACCATTTGTTGTTTAATTTACATATATTTGAATATCTGCCCAAACCCTTTCTGTTACTGATTTCTTTCTTTCTTTTTTTTTTTTTTTTTTTTTTTTTTTTTTTTTTTTTTTTTTTTTTTTTTTTTTTTTTTTTTTTTTTTTTTTTTTTTTTTTTTTTTTTTTTCTTTTTCTTTTTTTTTTTTTTTTTTTTTTTTTTTTTTTTTTTTTTTTTTTTTTTTTTCTTTTTACCACTGCAATCATAACAGCCACTTGAGATCATTTAAATCTTCTGAAATTTGTCAAGACTTCCTTTTTGGCCCCAAATATGATCAACCCTAGAGCTTGCTCCATGCATGCTTGAAAAGAGCGTGTGTTCTGCTGCTGTTGAGTTCTGTACATTTCTATTAGGCCCACTGGTCTAGAGATTACTGTTCCTTTATTGAATTTCTGCTTGGATAATCTGTCCAATGTTGAAAGTGGGTATTGAAGTCCTCTGCTAATACGGCACTATAGTCTATCACTTTTGTTCTGTCAGTGTTTGCTTTGTATATGCTGCAGTGTGTTGGATCTCTCTCTCCTCTCTGTCTGTCTGTCTGTCTGTCTGTCTGTCTCTCTGTCTGTCTGTCTCATATGTCTGTCTATGTATCTGTCTATCTATAAT
The DNA here is from genome assembly GCA_004027025.1 of Myocastor coypus. Classification (NCBI taxonomy): domain Eukaryota; kingdom Metazoa; phylum Chordata; class Mammalia; order Rodentia; family Myocastoridae; genus Myocastor; species Myocastor coypus. Next base: position 145,479 of record PVJA010000429.1, read on the forward strand.
TAATGTTCTTAGTTCACCATTATCTACTGACCTTATTTGCCTCTTGCAACAGATTTTTTTCAGTAGCCTTTAGGCATTTAACCTTAGAAAGACAACTTAAACTCATACATGTCGGTTCATTTTAGGTTTTTCTTTCTTTTTTTTTTTTTTTTTTTGTGGGACCAGGGTTCGAACTCACGACCTTGCACTTGCCCAGCAGGCACTTGTGCCTCGGAGCTATCTCCCCAGCCCCATTTTTTTCTTTCTTTAAACAGATTTTGACTTAAAATTTGTTTTATCAGCTGCAAGTATAGGTGCCTATGCTTTCCTCTGGTTATTATTTGCATAGAGCATCTTTTAAATCCCTTCACTCACATGTGGCATATGTCCTTAAGGTTAAAGTAAATCACTGATTGTCAGATCTTTTTTTTTTTTTTGGCTTTTTGAGACAGGGTCTCGCTATGTAGTTGAGGCTGGCCATGAGCTCACTTTTGTAGCCCAGGCTGGTCTCGAACTCGCACCAATCCTCCTGCCTCAGCCTCCCGAGTGTTGGGATTACAGGCGTGAGCCACCACGCCCGGCTCTGATTGTCAGATCTTTCTGGATTTTGTTCTCTATTTATCCAAGCAGCCATGTTGAGCCTTTTGATTGGAGAATTTAATCCATTTACATTGTTTGCTTTTGAAGTCCATTTGCATTTAAAGTAGTTATTGTTCCCTAAGATTACAATTTGTTTCCTGAATTTTTAAAAATTCTTCTTTGTCCCCTGCTTTTTTTGTCTTTTATGATCTTCTGAAGTTTTGTGCCAGGGTAGGTTTAATTTTCTTCCTCTTCATGTATTGTCAATTTACTAGATGTTTTTAATTGGAGGGTTTGATAAGACTTACACAAAACATCTGATAACTCATTGCCAGGTATGGTGACACATACCTATAACCTCAGGGCTAGTGAGGTGGAAGCAGCAAGATTGCTGAGATTTAGAGGCCATCCTGGGCTACAATGTGAGTTCAAGACCAGTCTAAAGTAAACAGTGAGACCATTTCTCAAAAAAGGAACATACGGGGCTGGCCAGGTAGCTCAGTGGATTAAAGCACCTACAAGCAGGTGTAGGGGCTGTGGGTTCCATCCTCTGGCCTACCACGCTGGGCCCCATCCCTGGGGGAATTGAGACTGGGTGTGGTGGCATGTACCTATAATCCCAGCTCTTGGAAGGCTGGAAACAGGTGGATCACTGCAAATCTGATCTAGTAGTGAGACCCTGAACGCCCTGTAGACCATTCCCTAAAAAATATAGGAAAAAAATTAAAAAAGGAAAAGAAAAAAGAAACATACGAACCAAAACCAAACTAAACAAACTTCCGATATCTACAATTATCTATTTTAAGCTGATAACCATTCAACTTTGCTTACAAAAAACGCACTTCCATCTTCCCCAATACATAGTTTATGTTATGGGTGTCACACTTTACATCTTTTCATGCTACATATAAATTAACAAATTATTGAAGTTGTAGCTGTTTTTTAATACTTTGTTTATAACTGTTATACTATAGTCAAGAAAAGATCTACACACTACCATTACAGATGTAGAGAATCTGAGTTTTATTGTATATTTACTTTTACTGGTGAGTCTTTAGTATGTTTTCATGTTGTTAAGTATCTTTTTGTTTTACCTGAAAAATTCCTTTTCTATTTTTAACATGCACATTTATTTATTTATTTACTTACTTATTTTTAGTGTTGATGGGCTCCCTAGATTTTATTTGGGTGTATCTATCATTTCATTTATGAAGTAAAGTTTTGCTGCCTCAAATATCCTTCACTGGCAGTTTTGTTTTCTATCAGAACTTTGAAAATGTCACCCATTTCTTCCTTGTACAGTTTCTCCTGATGACTGTGCTATAATCTACAGAGCTTCTCTTGTATGTGGCCAGCCTCTTTTCTCTTGTTTCAAGGTTGTCTCTGATTTTGACTTTTTTTTTTTCATTTATGTATTTGGTGCAGGGTCTCATTACACATCTCTGACTCGTAGTGATCCTCCTGCTTTCAGCTTCCTCAGACTGGAAACACAGGCATTCTGGGATTACAAGCATGTGCCACCCTGCCCAGATTCAGTCATGGGTTCAGTGCACCTTGGGGGTGGGGCCAGCATGGCATGCAGGACCTGAGACTGAACCTCGGTCCCTTTGCTTGCTAAAGCAGGCACTTAACTCATTGAGCTATCTCACTGGCCCGGAACTTGACTTTTGAAAATTTGATTATGGTATGTTTAGGAGCATTCTTCTGTAGGTTGACCTTATCTGAAACCTTTAGCCTTTCCTGAATCTGGATGTCCACCTTCTACCCTAGATTTGGAAAAATTTCAGCCATATTTATTTAAATAAATTTTCTGCTCCTCTGTCTCTCTTTTTTTGGACCGGGGTTCAAATTTAGGACCTTATACTTGCCAGGTAGGCACTCGTGCTAGGAAGCTATCTCTGCAGCCCCTCTCTTATCTTTCTGAGACTCCCACAATTCATGTATTTGTCTGCTTTGATGGCTCTTGTCTGTTCTTTAGGTCTTCTCCATTCTTTTTCATTGATTTTTTTGTTCCTCTAATTGGCTAATTTCAAATGATTTCTTCTGTTTCACTAATTCTCTTCTCTGCATGATTGAGCTTGCTGTTGGGTCTCTCTCTCTCTCTCTCTCTCTCTCTCTCTCTCTCTCTCTCTCTCTCTCCCCTTGTGTAATTGCACTATTGTTCAGTTTAAATATTTGTTTGATTCTATTAAATTATTTGTATTTCCCCAATCATCTTGGGGAATAGGTACATGTACATAATACAACTTGCTTCTTTTTAAAATCCTTTTCCCCTCCTCCTCTAATTCCCCTTTTCTCATTTTCATTCTTCTTGATATCATTAATCTTAGCTTGTGTTTATAGCATTTAATGTCTGCATTTATTGAGGTTATTAGCCATGTCCTGTACATAGCGTATCTTTATTCTACTTATTCCTCTTTCCCTCTCCCTCACTCCTCACCCTTCTGACTATTGTGTATTCTTTTGCAGGCAGTTCATAGGTCCCCATTTCTTGGGGTCAGTCCCTGGAGCTTAACTAGTATCCTCTGGTGACATCCTGTTAGTTTGCTTCTTTGTTCTCTGTGGAGCTTTGCATAAAATATTTGTATTTAAAAAGGGAGTGCATGTTCTCTCTTTCAGACTTGTTTCAGTGTGTGAAGTCCCCCACACTGTGACCTGGTCAGAAGCCTTTTCCTCCAGGTGCTGCAGCTGAGTGGGGTTTTGAGCAAAGTCATGTGGCTTCCGATAGGTCTGCAGGGACCTGAGTGGACAGGCTTACTACTAGGCAGCCAAAGGGGTGTGGGCTTGGATCTTGTCTGGGGAGGCTGGGCTCTGCCTGTGGGACCAGATTGTAGGGTTTGTGCTGGGATAGGGATCTGCTTCAGTGCTCCCAGCTGGAGGGGTCTGACAGCAGGAATGTGGAAGATGTGGATCACTGGTGAGCCCTGGGTGGGAAGTATGTGCCCCAGATCACTAATGAAGGGGCTAAAACCAAGTTAATGTCTGGGGTCACAGAGGTGGGTCTGCCTCTGAGTCCTTGGGCTGGTGTGGCTGGTCCTAGAGCACAGTGGAAAGAGGCAGTTGCCAGCTTGCAGGGCTGTTTTAAGATCAGTGAGACTGAGGCTGGGCCTACTGACAGAGGCACGGATGAGTATAAGGGATTTTAGGGCATGAGATTTACCTATATCCTCACAGGCTGGTATTCCGCAGCTGTCACAGAGTTTCTTAAAGTATATTTCTATTATTGTTTTTATAGTTTTTACTTGTCTTGTTAAATGTTAGAGTAGGAGATTCAGTGATCCTGCTTTGAAGCTTTACCATCATGATCTCAGTTTCCTCTTGGCTAGCCTCTGTGACCCACCTCTCTTCCCAAATGAGGCATTTTGTCACCTTTTGAGCCCCAGTCCTGCTTCACAGGGCCCAGGTGCTGCTGGGTCACTGCATGAAAGTCCACTTTGTAGCGCTCCTGTGCTCTTGTACAACTGCCTGCATTGTAAAGTATCCTTTTATAGGTTCTTGCTTGTGCAGGGCGAAGTAGAGCACCATGAGTTTAACTCTGAATAATCATTTGCTGTTTTTAAAAGGCAGCCTATTTAGGAAAAATGGTTTAGTGCAGAGATCAGATTAAGGTTCTCAAAGTCAGACCGACCTGGGTTGGAAACTTGGGTTCCTAAGTGTTTTACTAGCTGTGTCTGCAAATGCTTAATTGGTTCTTATCTAATTAAGGAAAAGAACACGGGCAAGTGATGCTGCTGTCTCTGCAAGCCTCAGACTGCCTCTCTGTCAGCTGTTGTGAAGAGGAAGAGAACTGAGCACCTCGCATGAAGCTCGTCCCAACCAGCGCCAGGTGAGGCTGGCACAACTCCAGGTGAGGTTTTGTACGCTCATTACCCCACATTTGCAGCACGTGTTTCCCTTCCTTGCTGGGAGTCAGTACAGCTGCAGGGCGCATCTCAATTCCTCTTCCATCCTCTCTTTCTGTCCTACTCCCTCCCTCCTCCTCAGGCCCCCTTACTTTGCCAAAGATTCCCCCCCCACGCCACTTCCTCTTATCTAGCTTTCATTTTGCTTCTGATTTATACTTTGCTCTCACATAAGGTAAACCACATGGTATTCATGCTTGTGTGTCTGGTTTATTTCATTTATTATTACAGTCTCAAGGTGCATCCACTTTCCTACAGATCACTTGAGGTTGTCTTTCGTTATGGCAGAGTAGTGCTCTATTGTGTGTAAGCATTCATCTGCTGATGGACAGAAGGGCTGCTTCCAAGATCCAGCCATTGTGAGCTGCACTGCTATGGACACGGGTACGCGTGGATCGCTATGATGCGAATCCTTTAACTCTTTTAGGAGAACACCTAGAAGGGGTCGAGCTGGGTCACAGAAACACACACAACCCTTAGGGATGCTTCCGTGCATCAGTCCCTGACTTGCATCCTTGTCAACAGCCATTGCTTGATTCAGCTCCACGCCCTCACCAGAGCAAACGCACCCAGTGCCTCGCGCTTCCTGCCAGACTCATCCTCGCTCTGCATGTCAGCGACTACTCCCCTTTCGCCTCCCTCTCAGCACTGTCAAGATTGAGTTCCCTGACCTTCTGTCCCAAAGGAAAGGAACCTGTTCTTTCTAGCTGCCCTGGACCAGTGCATGTCACCTGGGTCGCCCCAGTGTCCCAGCCTGGATCACACACTGCTGGATCTCGCGTCTCATAGCTGCTGACTGCACGGTTAACCTATACAAAGGAAGCAGGCATCCTGCTCTGGGCTCCTCTCAACTCATGCTCGGGAGCCTTGCTCTTTGCTTTAGTTACTCTTCTTGTTGCTGGGACAAAAATACCTGGCAGCCAAAGTGAAAAGGGGAAAGGTTTGTTTAGCTCACAGTGTGTAGAGGTTTCAGTTCATAGTTGGCTGGCTGCAAGGCAGGGTGGCGTAGTGGTGGGTCACAGAAGAGGAGAAACAATCCAGGGCGAAGAAGGCAGCAGGCAGCAAGCAGGTGACAAGGGACGTCAGCAGCAACCACGGCAGCCCTCTTCCTGTCTCTCATGTTTTCTCCAAGACGCCCACCCTTAGGGCTGCACTCACACCCTTAATCCTAGCATCACACTGTGAACAATCCCAGCATTACATCCTTGATCCCAGCGGCAGTCATCCCAGGCTCAGCCACTTCCAAAAAGCTCCATCTATGACTGCCTGAGCCTTTGGGGGGACAATTAGATACAAGCCATGACTCTTCTCCATGAGCTCAAAGAGTTGGCTCCACATCTCTTCTCTTGAGTTCCTAGGACTGTAACCTGGTGCCAGCCACACTCACCTCCCCATCTTCCGTTTTTCATGAGTTTCATCAAGATCATTGGTGCTGGGTGCAGAATGGCCATGATTGCTTATTGGTTGCCCCATGAATGCCATGGAACAGAAGCACCAAAGGGTTTCAGACCTGAAGTTTTGTTCTCTGCACTGTCCTTGTCCCTATAAAAGTCACTTGGCACACAGTAGGTCTCAGGAATTTTCATGGGATGAAAGAGACCTCCTAGCCCCCACTGTGGAAATGTGGGTGTGCTGTGAGCACACTTCATTAAACAGGGTAAGGTGGGGACCAGAAGAAGGGGGAGAGAGGAGAGGCAGAGAGGCCACCGATGTACCCATGTGCGCATGCGCTTGCACCAGTTAATTGTCTCTAGTGACAAGTCACTGGGAGTTGGCTCAATACCTCTTTACCTGTCTGATGGCCTAATCAAAGTCTGCCTTCCTTAATCCCAGCTGCCATCCCTCACATTGATCCCCAAACAGAGGAGAGCACAGGCTTGGGCCTGGGGGCCTGGAGAATGCAATTAGCAGCCCTGTGGCTTCATTTCAAAGCTGTCACCCAGCACTTTGCCCAAATGCTGCAGAACTTTCCCCCTCTGGGTTCTTTCTCTTCTTACATTTCCTTTCTGCAATTCATGCTCTGAACAGGAAGCTAGCTGAGAACTCAGGAAAAGAAGTTGTGTGATTGTACCAGAGGTTCCCAACGCTTTGGAGATCACAGAGTTTTCATTCCAAAACAAGAGTCTTTAGAGTTATCTCTAAAGTTAGTAGATTTTTATTAGACATTTTCCATTTCCAGTGGTCACACAGCTACAGAGCTGTACATAAACCCAAGGCCTGTCCCTAGTCTTACAGATATCAGCGCAGGACTCCTGGAGTATGGGCAGCAGAGGTAGACGAGGCAGGGCTTCTGGACCCCAGCATCCTTCCAGACCAGTCTAGGCGGACCCTGCCAGTGCTTCACAGGTCTCACTTATGAAGTTGGACCTTCTGCATGGGAAGGCTGAGGAGCTTGTCTAACAGGGAGTCACACTTGGTGTTGATGGATTTGCAGGTGCCCATTCCAGGCCACTGCAGAGCTCCGAGGGCCACAGGATAGTATAGCTACGGGTGGAGCCTGGGTGACTTCAGGCACTCTGGCTAGCAGGATAAAGTGGGAGGGAGGCCAAAGGAAAAAAGGAGGAATAGATTTGAACTCAGAAACTAGGTCCATGGTCATGTATAAGGGAAGGGCCTGGCAGAGCTCTGCTGTGGCACAGGAACCATGTGTAGAATCCTCTTAAGGTGATGAGAGCTGGGAGTGTGACCACCCTCCCCAATACCCAGATGATCCCATGCTGGGTCTGTGTGGGGTCCCGGATGCAAATCCACCCAGATTCTTCCAGAGTAGCAGCTGGCCAGGCTGATTCTCCAGGTGTGTGCAGCCCCCTCCCCTAGTTCCTCCAGGACAGCACAGAAGGAGGGAGGTGCTCACAGGTGGCAGAGGGGGTCCTGTCCCACACTCCCTCAGAGTGGGAGACCTCTGGCTTCCCTGGCAGTGGCTGTGGGTGGGGATGGGGCTAGGACAGCAGCATAGAGATCCCTTCATCACCTGTTGCAAGGACCTCATCAAGATTCTCAGTTTCCTACCCCACCCCGTGGTCCTGGGGGTCCTCCTCAGTGTTCTGTGGCTCCTTTTTGTCCCACAGACCACTAGAATGTGGGCAGCACCAGAGCAGGCAGGGCACAAGGAAGCTCTAGAAGGTAGGGACCAGGGCAGCCATTAGAAGTGTCTGTGAAGTGGGGCGGGGGACATAGACTAGGACTGCGCAGGGAGCAACCTCCAGGTCTGCTGAAACAACTGGCTGCATCTTCCACACCTGCCTGGGGCCACTTGGCTGCTGACCATGCCTGAGCTCAGTTGGGTGTCACCCAAACTACTCATGTTTCCCAGCTGACCCCCCATCTGCATGGCTAAACCAAATGGGGATTATTTTAGACCATCGGGCTTAAGGACTTTTTGTTCCCCAGCAGTGGCTAGTAAGTTGGTCTAGAATTGATACAGATGTGCCTTGCCTTGGTATAGTGTGGATGGGTGGCTGGCCAGGTGAAGGGTATAAACTGAAAGACCCTGAGAGTTCCACAGAAACAGGAAAGTGGGTAGCATGAGAAGATCAGCCACCAGCTGGTGATGGGCACAGCTTCCCATTCAAGGTCATGGACAAGGACAAGTGGGAGGAGGAAATGCATGCCTAAGCCAGACCCAAAACATCATCTCATTACACAAGAAGTATATTAGGATGCTCATGTGCTCTGTCTCTGTCTCTTCACGTATTTAGTACAGGATCTACAGGATACAGGATCTCACTACACAGACCAGACTCACAGTGATCCCCTCCTTCCTATTTTTCAGCCTCTCAAGTGCTGGCATTACAGGTATGCACCACCATATCCAGTCTCATCTGCCATCTCAGTGCGCCCTGAGGGCGGGGCTGGAATGGCAGGTGCATCTGCCTAAGCAGGCACTTTAGTCTGCTAAGCTATTTGGCCGGCCCCTAAGATGCTCTCTTTAAAAGCAACTGAAAGATTCCAGATAAACCAATTTTCCCCTTACCTGGTGTGTCCCCCAAGAGGAGCTCTTAGGAATCTGGCTTCAGTCCTTCCAAATAGCTAAGAACAGGCTTCTGCACTTCTGCCTTGGCCTTAAATCTTTGCATAGCATTCTTTTGCACACTCCCAGAATCTTATGTAGCCCTCTCTGGCTGGCGGCCAGGCTGGTGCTTCCATGCCCACGCGCAGCACCTTAGGCATCTGGCCGGGGTGCTCCAGGGCCTGTACTCAGAAGTGGAACTGGGTCCTGGGGCTCACATGTTTTTCCATGGCTTCAGTGTAACCAGTTTTCTCCAACCTTGAAAGTATGATATCAAACTAATTTTGCCAGTTACGTGCCTGAACAGAGCAATATTTCAGGATTGATTTACTTGGCATTTTGCTGGTTTCTAGCAAGGCCAAGCCTCTTTCTTATGTCTGCAGACCTGTCTGTTTCCTCTTCTGTACCCCCACCCTCTGTACATTTTCCTGTTTGGTTGCTTACCTTTCCTCATCAAACTGGACTGTGGCTTGTGGAGTGGAGACACCTAGGATGGCTTCCTCTGTGGAGGGCAATAGATCCGAGACCCAGTCAGACGAGGGCTGTGCAAGGCTAGGCTCCCCTCAGAACCCAGGTGGCAGGAAATCGTCACAATAGTTTGGATTTGGAATGTTCCCCGAAATCCCAGCTGGTAAAAGCTTGGTCCCCAGCTTGGTCCGTTTGGGACCTAGTGAAACTACAGCAAGGTAGGGCCTAGTGGAAGGCTTTTAGGTCACTGGGGCATGCTCTCAAATGGGTAGTGGGACCCTAGTCCCTTTCTCTTTCCTTTTTCCTCCCCACCATGAGTGAACTGCTTTGCCTCTGACATGTACTTCCTCAGGTACTGCACTTCCCCAAAGCAAGGAGATCAGCCAAGCTGTGCTGCCCAAATAACCCTGTTCTTCTAAGTTGCTTATCTTGGGTATTTGTTATAGAACAGAAAGCCATGGAGATGGTCTGTAGTGGATATGGTTATTTCCTGCTCTTAATCCCACTTCAAACCCTTCCTGTCCTGGAGGGGAACAGGCTTGGAGATGGCACCAGTGACAACTGGCCTGTAATTGAGGGATACAAAAGGAATGTCAGTGGCGGGCACAGGGCTTACATGGCCCTCACACCTGGGAAAAGTAGTCATGGCTTAAAGTCAGACTGGTGAGTGGGAAGGTGGGGGTGGGGCAGATGGACTAACCATTCTAAATCACAAAGGTGGAAGGAAGAACAGGGAATGGAGAAGAGGGTACAGGTGCAGGGGGTACCGCAAGCCATGCTACCTTCTCCAGTTCAGTGACCTCCATCCTGGGCTGGGTCTGGGAATCTGAGCCCAAAGCCGGAATGAGCTGGAGATCTCTGGTGGGGACATCTTGAATAGGCACCTGGTGGGAGGAAGAGGGAGGTAGGTGAGCCTTGTAGAGGAGGATGAGGTGCTGCAGGGAGGTCTCCCCAAAGACCTGAGCAGAACTCAGGGTGCTCCAGAGCTGGAGTGGGCTGGCTTTCTTCACTTTGCAACCAGAGAGGGTAGACTTGGAGGGAGAGAACTGAGGGGCTTCAGCTGTGATTGGGCAGCCAGCTCTCATGACAGATGGGGTCCCAGTGCCCCAGTTGGAAGGGGCTGATTTCCAGGGTCCACCACTCTAGTGGTCTCCATCTTCCTGAGAGCAGAGCCACTCTATCTGGCCACCAACTTCCTGGCTTTTCTGGGTATGCTTCCCCTGTCTTCCCCTTTTTCAGTCTCTACTGTTCCTGGAACTAAATATTCCCTGGACAGTTGCCTGCTGTGGACGTGGGGTGGACTGTCTTCAACCTTCCCTGTGATATGGCTCCATCTCTGTCTCCTCCTTGCTGAGACTTTCTTTTTCAAGGGCCCCACCCATCAGATTTACATGAAAAGTGGCCCCCAAGGAATCTCTGTCCTCCAAGTCCTACGTGATGAACCTCCACAGAGTTGATTGCCATCAGCCACATTTTACCAGTTTGCATGTCTTTAGGCCTGGTACAGTCCTGGTTCATGGTGACAATGTGATAGTCCTCACTGAATGAATGAATGAATGAATGAATGAATGAATGAATGAGACACAGCAGGCAGGGGCTGGAGAGATAGCTTGGCGGTCTAAGCACCTGCCTGGCAAGCATGAGGACTTGAGTTGGATCCTTGGTACCTCATGCTGTGCTGGCCCTGGAACCACAGGCATGCCATGTCAGCCACTGAAACTGGGTGTGGTGGTGCACCCCTAGAATTCCAGTATTGAGGAGGTTGAGACAGGAGGATCATTATAAGTCTGACCTGCATAACAAGATCCTGTGTCAAATAAATAAGTAAATAAATAAATAAATAAATAAATAAGATTTTTTAAAGTTAATAAAAGGAAGACAGCAGATAGAAGACAGGCATAGACTCTTATACAGCCAGTTAATTTTTTGTATCTTACCAGCTGGCTTGGGGTGTAGCTTGCTGGTAGATCAAGTGCAAAGCATGCATAAGGATCTCAGGTTCCAGAGAAACCTCTGGGCCACTACAGGCATGCTATGAAGGCAGGCCAGAACTTCTGTTAAAAATGTAGTCGCTCTAGCACTGTCTTACAGCGGTAAGCAGGACATAGCCATATGACATACCTGGAGTCAAAGTTCAGATTAACGGAAAGTTAGACTTGGAGACCAGCACGCCATGTCCACAGCTATACCAAACAAATATAAAAAGCATGCCACTATAAAAATATTCAGCAGGTCTCTGGGGGAGAGGGAGGGCAATGCTGTCTGTTTTGGGTCCTGCCTTTGTGTCCCTCTGGAAGGAGCTGACCTTATCAAGCTTCCACCCAACCTCACTCAGCAGTAAGAGGACTTGCGTGAAACTCACCTCCACCAGGAGAGAGGTCAGCTGTGGCAGATCTCTTCTTCTTGGCAGCACAGTTGTGCAGTGTTGGGAAGAAGGCACACGGTGACTGTGGCTAAAATCAGTCAAATTTATGTAAAGGAGTTTATCCTGGATGGGTGGACCTGATCCAATCAGATGAGAGTGCTTGGGTATAGAACTGGAGTTTACCTGAGGAAAAAGAAATGCCATTTTTGGGCAGCAGCTTCAGCTCCTACCCACAGGTTTGAAAACTGCCTTTCCAGGAGGCCTGCCCTATGGATTTCAGATTCACTAGCCAGTTTCCACAGCTAACTCCTTGTGATAAGTTCCACCCTTTTTGGAATTAATAACCTATTGATAATATACACACAAGTAGGTGTGCTTACTATATTAATAAATCTCATAGATGTATATATTCACTTCATTTCTCTGATAGAACTCTGATCAATATAGATAAATAATCAGAAAGAAAATAACTCACAAGACAGGTTTTATACCAGTCAGGATGAACCACTTCCCAAGCCATAATTATTCACAACACCACACCCAGGGAACCATAAGATATCTGTAGCTGGAACGCAGATGGCCAACATCATGCACCTGAGAGGTACTGAACACAGTTGTTCAGGACATGATGGATTTAGGATGCCCTGCAGAAGATAGACCGGCAACTGACTTGGGGATGGACAGCCAAGAACAGAATCACAGAGGGGACTGATGGCATCTTTCCTAGGCCCTGAGTGGCTAGTCCACAGTCCTACGGATAGATTCAGAGAGGCCTTGCTATCCAAGATACTACAGGCAAGTATGCGGCCCTGAGGACAGAGCCAGTGTGGACAGTACAAGCAAGACCTCCTTGGAGAAGAACACAGACCTTGAGGGCAAACTCAGAGTGGATAGGACATCAGTGAGCAAGAGAAGGCTATGGTGCTCATAGCGAAGTCTTCTCTTAGAAGCTAGACAGGACCCTCATGGCCATGTCCACCCTCCAGGGAAAGATGTCCTTGAGATGGGCTCTCTGTGTGCTTGGACCAGCAGTAGGCTGTGGCTTCTTTTTTTCATTTATCCAAGTAGCTATTTTTGTTCATTAAACCTAGTTACTTGCTGTATCTAGCCAGGATCCTGGAGTGCTCGCTTGGTTAATTTAAGCTAGCAGAGCTTTGACGAAGTAATTTTATTGCCCTCTGGGATTGGCCAGCTTATGCCAAGCCTCACTCTTCCCGTTGAAATGGAGTTAATTTTCACTGAAATTGCTTCTTAGCAGACAAACACATTCCCCATCATTGAAGGCTTATGCTTCTGAAGGTCTATTATTCCTTAATTTACACACCCAGCCAGTGCAGGATCCATGCCCTAGACAGACCCCTCCCTCTGCAGGGAAGGGTGGGCAAAGAAGGCAGCAGCACTTGCCCAGCTCCACAACCTGGTCAGCATTTGGTCATCAACTGTTTACTTTGTCTGCAAAGCTGGAGGCCCCCTTGTGTCCCACCCTATGCTGAGCAGGGCAAGGAGGTGAAGGAGGAAGAGATATGACCCTATTTGAAGAACTCAGGTATCTGGGAAGGTGAGACTGAGAGATAAAAAACAGCCTATGGCCCAGGATCGATCTTCTGATGGGATGTGGAAGGTGTGGAAGCCTGAAAAGAACAATAATGACTAGGAGAGGGGCTCTGTGGGAAGGAGCCTGAGAGAATTCAGGGAAGTGGCAGGGGTGGATTAGGATCCAGGGGGATTCAAGGGCAACCAGTGAACTTTGGAGATGTGCTCAGGACAAGGGCAGAGGCTACACAGGGGCCAATCCCACGTAGAGTAAGCCAGCATTTGGTCTTTATCAGTGTTGATGTTTGAGACACCAGTAGGGTCAAAAGTAAAACCAAGGCTAAACGAAGTGCAGCCTGGGGCCACAGCAGGATCCAACTAGCACCTTGGACAGCTCTGGTCCACACCAGTGGAGCATCTGCAACCATTGCTTGTAAATGTTCAGATCCCTGTTGTGCAGGCAGAAAGAAGCTCATATCCTTTCATTCAGCCTTGGCTAGAAATTGTAACCAAAGCAGAAGCTATGGGCTTTGCCTGGCTGTTAATGAAGAACCTCGGGAAAAAAAAAAAAAAAAAAGTCTGTTGACACAGATGCTTCAAGAAGACAAGCAATAAACTAGCCATTACATCTTGTTAGATGGATTAGGGAAACGCTGGGGAATATTTGCACACCAATTACCATAAAATTTAAGTTCAATCTATACTTATTTTATGTCTTGCCTTCAGAAAGTTGAGTTTCTGTCTACATCTATTTGTTGAGAAGATCCATTTTCTGGTAATATTGAAAATTCTGTCGTAATAGCTTCAAAAAGTGTTGACTTGTAACATTGAGATTAAAAATGTTCATTAGGAAAAGCAGCATTCATTAAGTTGTTTGTACTAGGAAAGCATTCCTTGTAAAGATGTTTATTTACCTTGATGATAATTAACCCACTGTTTCCTCACGAATCCAGCACATTGGAGTCAACTCAAGCTATTTAAGATGGTTTCTTAAAGAGAAGATAGTCAAATGCATACTTTTGTGTAATATGTACCTACCAGCACAACAAAATTCCCCTTACATATTAATTTTAAAACCCAAAACATAAGTCTTGTTCATGGAAGAGTAAGCCAACCCTGCTCTCTCACAGGCTCCCGTCCTTTTTCCCTGCCTGAGACTAAACCTCATCCTGGGAGCCTGTGCCCTGTGTATCCCTGTGCCTGTGTTCAATTTGACTCACCTGCACTGAGTCATAACCTTATTTCTCTGACCTGAAAATTCCAGGTTTTGCTTGGAATTTTAGCTAGATTCTGCAAAATTAAGAAAGTATTTAATTCAATTCTGTTTAGCACTTTCATGTTTCTGTAACAAACTCTTAGAGTGGGTAAAGCACAGAAATGTATTTCTCCAACTTGTAGAGGCTGGGAAGTCGATGATCAAGGTGTAGCAGATCTTGGTGAGGGCCTGCTCCTCATTGGGTGGCAGCTTTCCAAGTGTGTTCACACAACAGAAGGGACAAACAAGCTCTTGGGTACTAACCTCACTCCCTACAGTAGCCCCACCTCCCTACACTGGCCTCATAGGGATGAAGTTTCAGAAAAGAATTTGGGAGAATAAAAAATACCCAGGCCATAGTGGATGCCAGCACACTTTCAGGGTGCATATAATAAGGGGAATTTATATGTGTCCAGTCTGTCACTTAACTTTGCTCTGTAAGCCCTGCTTTCTATCCATGGCTGGTTAACTCTTTGAGTACTGGTCAAGACTTTGATCCTTTATGGTTTCCAACACAAAGTGGGACTAGTTGTTTGAAAATTTGTGAGCAAACAGATGATAAATGACTGACAGGAAAATGAAAAAATAGCTGCTTACACTTCAGGCTTCTGAGGAGAATGAAATATCTGGTGTTCAAGAGATGAATCACTGGCACTGAGCAGAGGAAGCAGACAGTTGTAGGAAACTGATTTAAGCAAAGCTCATCCAGTCTTCCTTGGTCCAGAGCTGCCCAACATACAACTCAGGCCAATATGGACACTGTGACCAGAGAATGGGGGAGTTGGCCAGTGGCTTTGGGGGATCTCTGCTTGCTCCCAAGAGAAAGAAAGGCAGCCCAAATGCCTTGAGTTCTCCACAGTTTGGGAATCTCAAATCAGGCAAGCCTGAGGATAAATCTCAGCCTTGCTCTTTTGAGCTGGGTGGCCTTTGGCAGTTTAGGACACAGAGATAGTTAGACATTGAGCACTGCTTCTGCACCAATGAGAGAACACAGCCCTGACTGTCATCAAGCAGGTGGCACCTGCCAGCCATTATCAGGATCAGGAGTACCAGGGAGTCAACTCACGACATGGTTTGCAGGTGTTGGGGTCATCAAGGGTGACTACAGTTGCACAGGTGCTGAATGCAACAGAGCACATGAGCTGCTGTAACTGGGATCTTCCAGCTAATGAGTCCTGCAGCTGAGATGGTCTGCAGGGCCTGCCTCAGTTGTGGGTCAAGAACTCAGTTCCCTTCCTGCACATACTTTAGCAGAACAAAGAAGCACATGCCCAGAAAACAGCAGGGGGGATGTCCCTGAGTGCAGCAGTGAGCCAGCACAGCTCCTTAACTGCATGAATGGGAAGGCTCCAGGCCCTGGCACACTTAGAATACTGCAGAAGGGACAGATAAGTGGTATTTGGATGACTTGCTGACAAGTGTCCACACTGTCACAGAGATTCTGCTGTTGATTATTTCTATGCTCCTTCTTTTTCACGTGCTTTGCAAGAGAAGATCTTTCTTCTGCAAAAAAGGAGTCCTAGACCTCAGGCTAAGACATCTCAGTGCTTCCTTCATTTCTTCTGCTTGTTTTTTTTTCTTTTGATTTGATTGTCTGATTAAAAAATTAATATAGTTGTTGTATTACCTTTCTTGTTGCTGATGCATAGTACTGTGAGACTTAATTTAGTCCCTTGTTCCAGGGGTGGACTCTAACACAAGAACATCACAGTGGAAGGGTGTGGCAGAACAAAAACTTCCCACCTCATGGTGGTCAGCAAGCAGAACAGGGGACAGTGCTACAGAGGAAGGAGCCAGGGAGCAGGTATGGTACCCAAGAACACACCCACAACCCACCAGTCACATTCAGCAGGGTGTTCTAGTTCCCCAGGGCAGATTCCAGCATTAACCAAGTTGACACTCCACCCTAGTCACCACAGTCACACAACACTTGGTCAAGTTCCATTCTGAGAAGTGGGTTGTGTGAATCTCAGTAAGTATAAAGTGATGGCTATGATATCACTGGATGTCATTATTTGGGGTTTTTGCAGGGGGAGTGTTATTTTATAATGAACCACCCAAAGAGTGCAGGAAATCTTTCCACACACTAACGACCAAAGAATCCAGCTGAGGGCCTAATTCCCACAATGTCCTTCATGAGCCCAGGTGAAGACCTACAACTCACAGAAATGCCTCCCACAAGTCTAGCTGGAGGCCTACAGCCCACAACAATGTTCACGCAGGATTGCTTTGAGGGTCTGTACTGAGAAGGCCCAACAGTCAGTAGGGGGAGCTAGACAGTTTGGGCCAACACAGTGAAGGAGTTGTGCTAGCAGGCTCGGGGATCTGAACTGTGAGCAGTGGTTAAGGTAAGCAACAGAGCTCCCCCAAAATGAACCACAGACATCCTTGGGGACAATGAGGCCCTAAGCTCCTCCTCCAGTAAGAATGATCAGGGTCACCAGGAAAGCCAATAGGACAAGGTCCTCCTATACAATAGCCCAAGAGAACCAGCAGCTTTCAACAGCTTCAAATAGCTTCCCTAAAAGCTTCTTCTACCAGCTCTTCTCCAGATCTGCCTCACATGCTGCTGGCAGCAATCCTGAAGTGTGCCTCCCACGTCCAGCACTATGACAGTTCAGTTCATCTGTGTGTAACAAGTTGACCACAAGCTAGCAGTCCACTACACCGAGTGATTTGAACTTATGGGACCCCCCCCCCACTGTATATGATATCTATTGTTGCCCAAAATTCTACTCAATATATCACTCTACATGTTCATGGCTAAAAAGAAAGAAAGAAATCCCCAAATGCACAGAAAAGGGGAAAGAATAAAGTAAGTCATTCATAAAACTATCACTGATATTAGTATTTGGGGATTCTTTTTTTTTTCTTTTTTGCCTTGCTGTCTACAAATATGCATTTTATTTCTGCTTTTCTCTCATTCCTCTTCCTTTTCTTCTTCCTCTCTTTCTCTTTCTCCTCCTTCTCCTCCTTTCAAGGTCTTGCTACATAGTTGGATTGACCTTGAACTCATAGTGATCCTCCTACCTCTGGCTCCTGAGTGCCTGGATTTCACCTACCTGGGATTATAGGTAGGTGTGTTACCATGCCCTTCTTAATATCTACTTTTACTTAAATCTTTCCATCTCCTTATAGGATAGGAGGTGAGGGTGTAGTAAAAGCTGGCTGGTGAAGTAGTAGTCTTACCTGTTAACTGCAAGATTCTGGACACAGGCACAGAACAGTTTCCAAAGCCCATCATATGGACTTTTTGTGAGAGTTTGAGCAAGCTTTCAATTATATGTCTAAGACCTGCGGTCAGCCTGAGGTGTGGGATCACACCTCAGGAAATAGATGTAGAAATTCTCATGGGTGCCCTGGAGATTTAGATAGCATTAATGAAAGGTAGCCCTGAGGAGCTGTCTTTCCCAGGGGCAGCATGAAATTTATTTTTTTAGTACTGCGTTTCAGTACACAATTCGAACTTGTAGTGATCCTCCTGTCACAGCCGCCCAGGAATGTGCCACCATGCCCGATTTCAAGGCCAGCCAAGTGTGCCCAGTGTTCTGGGGTCAGCACAGCATGTAGTACTGAGGATCAAACCCAGGTCCTTGCACTTGCCAGGCAGGTGTTTAGACCGCTGAGCTGTCTCCCTAGCCCAGCACAAAGCTTTTGCTTTTGTTCTTGTTTGCCCTCTTTTTCTCTTTACTCAACTCAAGTTCCCTCTGCAGCGCTAGTTTCTCTCCCACTCCTCAGTTTTTCTTTTTTGAATAAACTTTGCCACTGCTTTTTGCTTGTTTCATTCAGATCTTTGTTCCGTGAGAAGAACTTGGAATCCATCTACAGAAGGAGAGGCCAGCTATCCAGAACCCAGTAACATTTAGTTGTCAAGCCACTTTTTAGACCCAGGCTACCCAATAACAAGCCCAGTCCATATTAATGTCATGTGAGGGACAGTAATTGGCTTTTGGCAAACACAGTGAAGCACACCTGTGGGAGTGCATCTGCCCAAGAGCTGGGGCAGGAATGGTTTAAGAGGTGAGTCTGCTACAAACACCTGGAAAATGGCAGGAACCTGAGAACAATTGCCACCCCAGCAGGGATACCCTTTCCACTCCCTGATCTCTGCTGGGTGAATAAGGTTGACAGGAGGGAAGAGGAGAGGAAGGAGCTTAGCAGGGGATCTTCCCCTAGGGCAGCAGTCCCTGGGTGTGTGTGTGGGAGGGAGGGAGGCTAATTCTAAATCCCATCTGATTGCTTCCCATGAGAGGCCATGCAGATCACTGAACTGGAATGGAAGCACGAGGTTGAAGGTGGCTGTAGAGCATCGTACCCCTTCATGGGGGGCATGCCTACTGCTGTCTTCAGGACCAGAGAAGCTGTGGGCCCTGCTGGAGGTGGAAGGAGGAACAAGAAGGGTAGGAAAGAAATGTGAAGGAAGTTACACCTCCAGATTCTGTGAGGCCAGCTGTGTGGGGTCGGGGAAGTGTCCAGGCCAGGCCTCTAGGGTGCAGAAGATGGAATACCAGGATGGGCTTGGGCCTCAGAAGACAAGAAACTCTGATGCCTGAGGCTTGGGGGAGGATGGGAGCAGGGAGCATCTGGGCTCCTTCATCTGAGTTGGCCTTGTCCTGAAAGGTAGGGTAGGGTAGGGATGAGCCAATGACCACTGTGGTCTTCCTCATCCACTGACAGTGAAGGAAAGAAGGTAGCACATTCTGAGTGATAATTGCTGGAAATTTTTTTTTATTAAAATGTCACTGTGACACTCTCGATAGTGAAACTATGTAATTTTTAAGTATGTATGTGTTATAATTTTCAAATAGAATATGTATTACTGTGATGAGAATAGTAAAATATATTGCTATTGTATGAAATGCAATTGCTTTATTGTATGAAAGGCCCTTTCCTTGCTAGTAAATGATAATTTCCATGTCTATAAGTTCTTCCATCTTGTATGTTGACATTGTTAATCTTCCTTAATTTATACCAGTTGCAGGTTTATTTTTATTTTTTCCAAAGTAATTGGCCGACAACCCAGTAGCGTGAATTAAGTAAGCCAGTGTTTTCCTCTGATATCTCACTCTTTCTGCTTGTTTCACTTCCTCTTCAATTCTGTGGTATCTACATCATAAATAAATTCTTTATACATGAGAATCAGTTTCTGTAATGCTTATCCAACCTAACAGGATCACATCTATTCATACTATTATTGTCTGGCAGTCACAGGTTGGTCTTATTCTTCTATATACATTCTTCTATGTAAGCTTTGGAACTACTCTGTGTTAAGAATGAATTAGATATTGTAATATTTGAAGAAGAATTGATACATTTGAGCCATTTGTGCCTTCCATTCAGGGACTCAGATCTTTCTTTAGTGTGTATTACTGCCTTAATTATTTTCCTTCTTGATTAATACCCATAGTCTTCTGAGAGGAAAAAGGTCTATTAGCCGAAGAAAAATAAGACTTTTAATAAGTTTCTTTAAAAGATAATAATAGTGGAAGCACTAACATGTTAGACAGTTCTTTATCACTGGGACACAATACCTGATGCTCACAATGCCAGAAAATCAGAGTGAATGAATCATCCAAGATGGACTTACTTAATCTCTACCTCTAAGAGCAGACTTGCCTACTTTTTCTCTCAGTCCTATTCCACATGTAGATTAGAAATTGATTACTGTTTCTGCCCCCTGTGAATATTAGCCCATTTTCCCATTACTGTAATAAAATGCCTTAATCTGGTCCCTTCGCAAGAACAGAAATTTACTTAGCTCAGGGTGCCGGAAGTGCAAGCGCAGGGAGCTAGCACCAGTTCAGCTTTGGTGAGTGCCCCCTTGGCGGGACTGCCAGCTAGTGAATCAGAGCATGTTGGGAATATGTGTCCGAAAGGAATGATACAGTGAGACAGGAAGCCAGAGCGAGGTTGGGGTCCCATGAGAACTGCCATTTTGAGGGGTGTGCCCAATGACCTAATGACCCTGCACTGTGCCCCACCTCTTGAGGTCCCACTATCCCACCATCACCACACTGAGTCAAAGCATCTAACGTGTACACATCAAGGGGGCACATTTTACCCATATCCAAACCATAGTGATCTATCTTGAAGCTCTGTTGTTAGGCATATATATGTTCAGTATTGTAAAGTGTTTTTGGAGAGTTGACTGTTCTGTCATTGCACAGTGTCCACTTTTCTGCTGATAATATCACATTTCCCCCCAATACCTGAGTGGATGCTATGGTTTGAATGCTCTTTCCAAAACTAGAGCCACAGTGTTGAGAAGCAGAACCTTTTCCAGAGGTGAGTAAGTCTCCAGGCATCACCCCCATGAATGAACAACAACTGCTATTGAGGAAGAGAGTTAATCATCACAGGAGAGGCTCCTGCTAAGAATGACAATGCCAATTGGATTTCCCCTCTTTTTCATGTATTTGAGTGACTTGCATGAAAAGCTAGCACATAAATAATGAAGAATATCTTTGTCCTTGATGCCTGGCATAGGGCTTCAAATGTCCTGGAGGCTTTTTGAGTGATAGCAGTGAGTGCATTTGTTATGCCAATCACATACCTCTTGGTAGTCCCAGATAGCTCCAGGATGATTAGGGGTTCAGGTGTCCAACTTCTGGGGAGGGGAGATGGGGCTAGATGTAGAATTCAATCCTGTGACCAATTATTTGGTTAGTGAGTCCAACTCTGGACACTAAAGATTTGTAGGGCTTCTTGTTGCTAGGTAACATGCCAGTTTCCATGAGAAGGTGGCTCTGTGCCTCTCCCTGGTCCCCACATGCAGCCTGCTCTATCTCTGTGTCTCTTCATTTGCTGCTCCTGATCCATAGCCTTTGTAGTAAAATAGTAATAGTAAGAAAAGCACGTTTAGTGAGTTTAATGAATCATTCCCGAAAATTATGGAACTTGAGGGAGTCATGGAAACTGAATTCATAGCTGATCAGGCAGAAGTGCAGGTGGCGCTGGCATTTGAGGTGGGCAGTGCTGGGGAGGACGTGGGCCTTAACCTGTGGGGTCGGCACTACCGCAGCAATGGTCAGTGTCAGAACTAAGGCACTCATTCCACTGCAAAAAGTTATTTAAGTGGCAAAATGATTTGATTTAAAGAAAGATACTGAGTACTAACAATAGAGCAACATAAGAGAGCAAAGAAGCACAGCCAGAGCTAATTCGTATATAACTAGGATTGTAGAAAGATCATTCTCTGTTACTGTGATTTATCAAAAGAAATACATGAGCCAGGCTGGGGCTCAGTAATGGAGTGCTTGCCTAGCATGCAAGACCTGGGCTTGACCCTTAAGTTGGCAAAACAAAGACAATAGGGAAAATATATAAGTATATATTTGGTTTTAGTGCCAATTTCTGGCACACGGCTCGTAGAACCCTTGTCATATCAAAACTCATGTCTTGCGATGTGCTAGTAAGATTACATAATGCGTGGATACCGGGCTAGTTCCCAGAGAAACCACACATGCAATTCCAGGGAGGAAAGGGGCTGATGGTTGAAGGTGGCCACTAATGACCAATAATGTAATCAACCATATGCACTACTATAGTTTGAATATTAAAGCTCTCCCAGCCAGTAAAAGGTTGGCTGCCAGCACAGCGCTACTAGGAGATGGGAAACTTTTTTTTTTTTGTCTTTTTGAGACAGGGTCTCTCTATGCAGTTGAGGCTGGTCTTGAGCTCACTTTTGTAGCCCAAGCTGGTCTGGAACTCACACCAATCCTCCTGCCTCAGCCTCCCGAGTGCTTGGATTACAGGCGTGAGCCATCACGCCTGGCAGATGGGGAACTTTTAAGAGGCGGGGCTTAGTGGAAGACAGGTCATGGGTGCTGTACTCGAAGCTGTTAGTGAGACCCGCCCCTTCCTCGTCCTCACCCTCTCTCTTTTACTTCCTAGCTACAAGGTGAGCAGTTTGGCCTTCTGTACACTCACCATGATGTGCTGCTTGGCCATGGGCCTCAAAGAAATATAACCAATTGATTATAGATGCAACTTTGTGAGCCAAACTAACCTTTTCTTTGTGTAAGTTGCTTATCTCTGGTATTTATAGTAATGGAAAGCTACCATACCCATACAATAAATCTCCATAAGACCCCCAAAGGGCAGAGTTAGGAAAGTATTAGATTGATAAAAATAACACATCCACAAAATGATGCATACCCTAACTGCATGGAGGCCAAAATTCCTGTGCCCAGTGTATCTCCTCATCTGTATGCTCATTTGTAGTATGTAAAACACAATGCAAAACACCAAACAAATAAACAAAAAACTTGAAGCAAATTGCAGTGGTAAGCGTAGCATTTCCTTGAGTTCTGTGGGCTATCTGAGCAGGAGATAGAGTAGGAGGAGCCCTACATTACAGCAGTTTGTAAGCTGAGCCTGTAGCTGGCATCTGCAATGGAGAAGGGGGTCCCTACCGAGGAACTGCAGCTCTAGACCAAGGGGCCTGATGCCACAGTGTAGGCAGTGTGAGAACTGAGTTGCTGCATGGGGCCACAGGCTGCGTCTGCTGGAGAAGTGAGTGGTGAAGGGGGGGCCCACACGCTCTGCTGTCAGTAGTGAAGGACTGGGACTGTTGTGAAAAATTCAAAGGAGAGAAAGCATTTTGCTTTTTTCCTTTATTGACTGGTGGTCAATACAATAAAAATGAAGGTTCCTGATTTACTGGTTGTAATCTGTTAGCAGGTTAGGAAGTTGAGCCATGGGAGAAATAATTGTTATGCACTGGAATGAAAAGGGTGTTGTTTAGACAGACAGAAGACACAGATATGTTATTAAAACACCCCTTCTCGTGCCTGCCTGGCAAGTGCAAGGTCATGAGTTCAGACCCCAGTCCTACCAAAAACAAAACAAAACAAAACAAAAAAACACCCCATCTTGAACAAATACTGATAGACTTGAAATCTTGACTTGGAGGATTTCATAAAAACAATACAAATGATCAAAATGGATTCAAGAAAAGCAGGAAGATGGACTATACCAGGCACCATGAAAGAATCTGACACATTTGTCTGAAAGCAAAAATGACCTATGACAGTGCTGGTTTTGATGGGTCATTTTTTCCCCCACAAACTTTGAAGGAATGGGTAAATTCTTGGCGATATAAATGTCTGCTGAAATCCCTCACTGAGGCTGGCTATGGGAGTTATTTCTTTTCTTGTTTAGTCTGGATTTATCATCCTTTGTTGGCCAGACTCTATTGATTTTCCTCCTGTCCTGGGTAGGGCTGTGCAGCGGGTTGTTTCTTCCCATTGAGACTCGTCCTTCACCGGAGAGGAGACAGGCTGGTGCCTCTGCCAGGCGCGGAACACACAGATTTAATAACAGAATCCTTATAAACTGAGTTCTTTTAAAAACTGTGTAAATACAGAAAGAATGCACTATCATTATGAGACAGTAAGGGGAAAATAGGTATTATGAAAGTCCCTGGCTCTAAGCTCTGCTGTGCCCATAGGTAACAATACTACATTGCACACTTAAAAATGTAAGAGGACAGATCTCCTAAGTGTTCTTACCATAATGTGAGAAGAATGCTAAAGTCCATGAAAACCTTCACAAGTAACTAAAACCTCATGGAATTTATGTACTTGAAGAAAGAACTTTATTTTGAGGAAAGAATGTTTTTACTTCTAGGAAATAAAGGTCTGTGACTAGACATTAAAATAAAGCTTGATATGTTTAAGTGGAGAGAAATAGGAAAAACAGTTCTGAACCAATCTCCTATTCCCAAGATGCCCTGCTCCTCAGGGGGAGGTGGAGGAATTATCAGCAGGGCCTGTGCTTTATGACAGGGCTGCCCAGGAGCCTCATGGCTTCTGTACGGCCTGATAGCTCTTAGTTCTGAGCATTTATTTCTTTGTTCAGATTATGCTACATCTAAATAGCCTTAGTCTCATTTTGCTTATTTTTCCCTTTGATGTGTATAAAAGTTAAGAGAAATTTTGGTTTATTTGGTGTTCTGATGAAGGTGAAACAAGGTTTTGATTAGATGTTAGCTTGAGGCTCCTTTCATGCCTCCAGAGACAATATGAAAGGAACCAGAGCTAGCGACACTAATCTCCTTCCTGGAAGCCATCCATCCCCTGGCCCTGGTGGAGCTTGGGAGGCCTTGGCAAGATGTTGGAAAAGCTCACATGTTTCCCTGCCAGAGCCCGGCTACTTGCAGATTCCCACCTTTCTGAGAGTTGGCTGGGCTCAGCACAGGCAATGCCCGGCATGATATTCAAACAGGACGTGAATCAGGGCTACCCCAGGGTCTGGATGTTGGCTGAGACCCCAGGGCCCAGCCATAGAGCCAGTGGCCATTTCCTGAGGTCACAACTAGCTTTTCTGTGACAGAGGCTGCTGTCTTCATCCTGAGCCCATTCATTTCTTCCCACTTCCTGTGCAAGCCAACACGACCAACCTTATGAGAACATGTCCCAGTCTCATTGGAGCCCAGTGGCCACACACAAGAAGAGAAAAGATGGCTGATTACAAAAGCCATGTTGCTTTTGGTCTTTTCCCTGTGGCCTCCTTGAAGTCAGAATACGAGAGTTCACATTCTGGCAGCCATCCTGAGGATGTGGGTGGGGACCTAGAGAGAGCAAAGTGGCTACTTCTGGGCACTACCCACGGGAGCACAATACCAGCCCCAGAATTTCTCCCTAAAGCTTCTCTCAGGTGGGGGGAAATCACTTTGTAATGTACTGAGGCCACTGTTTGGGAGAGCTTTACCAATATAATTAAGCACAGCTCCTAAAGAGTGTGACATTCACTCTGGAGGCACAAATTGACCACTCAGATCACAGGAAATGCATCGGCATACTCAGGGAACCCTGCAATGCCACAGTCATAGAAGTGTCCATTCTCCATCTGACACAGTTCACAGCCACACGTGATGGCAGGAGCTGCAGGCCTTTCCATGTAAGGAGGGGAGGGGACAAGGAGAAGAAGAAGAAGAAGTACTGAAGGCCTCCTAGAGACAAGAGCCAGAGAAACAAAAGTGTTAAATGAGAGGGGTCTGCAGTTCTGATACATAAGACATGACCTCTGACTTTTTCTTCTTTGTTAGGGATCAGAAAGACTGAGAAACCTCCCTGTGATTCACTGGAAGAGGAGAAGGAAGATTCGACAGGATGTGAAGAAACGAAGGTACTCTCTGTGTCCCTGTCTGAGCCAGGTTTGTTTAGTGATGTGGTTTGAAATTTCATTTAAGAAAGGGTACCACAGGTGAACTCCTCCAGCTGCAGCTGCCTCTTGATGTCCTGTGATTTCTGTTATATCTGAAGCAAAAAAAAAAAATGCTTGCTACGGGGGAGGAAAGGCATCCCTGAACTTGGCAGGTCCTCAGGTGAGAGATACACATGAAGAGTGAAATGAAGTCTCCAGTGTTCTGCTTCTCAGAGAGAACATTTCTGTGTATGGTCTTCCAGCTTGAGCCCCAGGTAGTAATGGCACTTTCTGTCTTCTGGAGAAAGGTCTTCCATACTTGAAAACCGGGTGCTGGGCATACCCTTGAGGGATTTAATAACAACTGGTGGGTTGATCTTTGCTATCATTCCTTACTTGCAGACTGCAAATGGGCCAGTGGTTCTGCAGAGTTGAAGATTACTTGCATGAAGTTCTTAGCTATATTAGCCAGGCTCCTCCAGAGAGACAGAACCAATGGGATATGTGAACAGATAATAGAGGGGAAGTTAGGGAAGTGTCTGATTTAATTATGGCAGTTGAGAAGTCCCAGGAGGGCACTTCTGGCTGGAGAGCTCCCGATGCTGGTATCCTGGCTCCATCTAAATCCAAAGCCCTCAGCACTGTGGACAGTGATGATATGCCAGTTGTCCAAGGCTGAAAGCAGACCAAAGGCATGGAGACCCAAAGCTAGGGAGTCTGCAATTTCTAGGTCCAGCGCAGCAGAAAATGCCCATCACAGCTCTCACAGGGAGAGTGCCTGTGTGTCTGTGCCTCTTCCCTCCTGGCCCAAACTTGTGAGATGGGCCTGCCCATGTGGAGGGTGACTCTTCCCACCTCTCCTGCTTTGGAAATACCCTCACAGACAGCGAGAACCATGTGTTGCCAGCTTTTTTGGCCTTCCTTCATCCAGCAAGTTCTCACCTAAAGTTAGTCATCACAGACACCAGACACAGAAGGAGCAGCTCATTCCTTCTCTCCCATGGCACAGAGAATGCGTTCTTCCATGGGACAGATTTGAAGGTACCCTCCTAGAGCCAGTATTGAAAATGGGGGAGCATACCATAGAGGAGACTGAGTTCTTTGTCTGTGGCATGGAAACTCTTGCTCCTCTTGGCTGAAGGCCTGCACAGGCTCTTGGGAGAAATTTGTGTCACTAGGAGCCTAAGGGCAGCAGGACAGGCACCTCATGTTCACTGTGAGCTGGCTGTAGTGCTTTCTCTGGTGGCAGAGCAGGAACTGGACAGCCACAGGCAAGGACTTCCCACTGGGGCAAGGAGGTTCAATGTCCACATCAGTGAACACCGGTGAGCAGATCAGGTCACAATCACCTTGGAGGACCCTGGGGGACAAGAGCTGAGAGAGGTGAATCAGGGAAGACACCATGAGGGCCCCTGCAGAAGAGGCTATAAAACTGGCCCAAGGGAGCAGCCTGAAGCAGAGGAGAGAAAACCACAGCAGCACCCACAGGAGGAAGGGCTCTGGGCCCCTCCCTGAATCCTCCAGAATCCACAGGTATGGAAGGGGATAGTGGAGATCACACCATACCTCTGTCCTGCTGCTGGTCCTAAGCTGAGCATCTTGCTCAGGGCCACAGGGTAGGAGGCGTCTTTAAGTTGTGCGTGAGATTCAAATTTCACTGGCGACTGCTCAGGATTTCCCACATATGGAGATGAGACTGCACTCACTCTTCAGTGACCAGATGTGGCTGGGAGATGGGATAGGGGATCCCAGGATTGTGGGGAAGGGAATGGTGGGATGGCAATAGAGTTGTGCTGCTGCGTAGTGTGGGTCAGATTCTTGTCCCTGTGACAAATTATTTAGGAAGAAGGGTTTGCCAGGCCTCAGTTCCTCATGGCTGAGGTGTGTTGCTCACGCCTAAGGTAGAGCAGTGTCTCCCAGTGGGAGTATGGGCAGAGGAGGCCTGTGTACCTCACCATAGCAGGTAAGCAAAGAAAGAGGCCAGGCTCCCAAAGCCCCTTCAAGTGCACAAGCCCATTACCTAACTTCTCTCCAAAAGCCCGATCTTTCAAGGGTCAACACCTCCTACAGGTCCCTAGGCTCAGCCACATCTTTTCCTCATGGGCCTTGGGACACGTCAGGCCCAGGTTACTACAGGTTCTGAGCAGGCTTTCTGTACACTGTGAAGGAACAGCTAGTGCTTGGGTCTTGCATTTGACTTACCAGTATCTTGGGAACATTTTTCCATACAGATAAACTTCTACAGCATCGTTGTCAGGGCCTGATTGAGTAATTTATTTGATTCCCTAAGATATTGGCTATTTGAAAGATTCTTTTTTATCCAACCTAAAAACTCAGTTTCAGATCAGAAGCGGCTGGACGAAAGGCTAATAGAAATTAGGAATAAAATGTGGATCTTGGTTTCTATCATTTTTATTTAACAGATTGCTGCAATTTCTAGCCACTTCAATTACACATGAACCATAAATAAGAGGTGTAATTCTTGTGAGTGAAGAAACAAAATTATAATTATTCGCAAATGACACGTTTATATATCTATGTTTCCCAAGAGTATCCAAGGGGGGAAAAAACTAGAATTAATTAAGAGGCTTCAGGCTAAATACAAGACAATTTTACTCAAGTGGATTTTCAATAAAACATAAGTAACCAGTACCACTGAAAATGATTTCATTCACATGAGGGAGAGAAAATATTAGAGTGTTTGAAAGTAACACCAAAAATATGAAGGATGTTATAAAGAAATTTACAAATTATTTTGTTAGGGAAAAAAACAATGAAGAACTTTATTTCTGGATAAGGACATTTCATATATTAAAATGTTGTGACAGCCAGGCATACAAAAAGGCGCTCAGCAACATCTGCCACTAGGGAA
This sequence comes from Myocastor coypus, assembly GCA_004027025.1. Classification (NCBI taxonomy): domain Eukaryota; kingdom Metazoa; phylum Chordata; class Mammalia; order Rodentia; family Myocastoridae; genus Myocastor; species Myocastor coypus. Next base: position 173,589 of record PVJA010000429.1, read on the forward strand.
ATGCAAATTAAAGCAGCAGAGTCGCACCACTACACACCCACTAGAATGGCTAAAATCTGATGCCAGATTTGGAATTACAAGATGCCAGGACCCTTTTGGAAGAGTCTGGCCATTCCTGATAATGCTACGCATAATGTTACCACCCAACCCAGCAATTTTGTTCTTTCATGTATTCACCCAAGTTCTTTGAAAGCTTATGCACACAAAAACACACACATAAATGTTCACAGCAGCTTTATTCATAATTGTCATTCCTTAGAAACAACTAAGATGTCCTTCAGTAGGTGATTGGGTAGACTGATTCATCTTTACAATGAAATATTATTCAGCAATAAAAAGAAATGAGCTACTCCACTAGGAAAAAAATACAAAGAAATGCTTTTAAGTGCTGAAATGGATGACACAAAGTGGGAAAAGCTGGCCTGAAAAGACTACTTGCCATGAAGTTCTAACTGGGAGATTCTGAAAAGACAAAACATGGGAGACACCGAATGGACTGATGGCTGCCAGAGGTCTCAGGGAAGGTGGCACTAGAGGGTGGAACACAGAAGACACTTATGGCAGTGACACCATTCTGTGCAATGCTGTAGTGGCAGACGTCTGACATTTACATCCAACACCAACAGTGAATCCTAATGTAAGCTCTAAGCTTGAGTTAATTAAAATGTGTGAATATTGATCATAATAGATATACCACACAGATGCAAGGTATTGATAGTGGGGAAAGCCAGAAGGGTGGGGGGAGTAGGTAGAAGCCTGTATTTTCTGCAGTTCTTCTGTAAACCTAAAGCTGCTCTAAAGAAAATTAAATCTATCATTTAAAAGGAAAAAAAAAGGAAATTGTCTAACCTAGATGCAAAAAGATAGGGAGAAATTTTAACTGTTAAGTGGGAGAAGCCAGTCTGAAAAAGCTACATATTAAATAATTGCAACTGTACAATTGTTGAATAAGTAAATAAGTGAGATGAGGAATAAAAAATCTCCCAGAAGAACTGCAAATAATTTAGGTGGATCCTTTGCCCCAAGGTGTGGAGCACATCCACTCTGGAAGTGCAGGCTGCACACAGTAACAAGTGTCGGATAGAGAGCAGGGGGAAGAGTGCTCATGGTGGTGAGAGCTGCTGGGCAGTGCGTCAGCCAGGAGATCATGGCCAAGACCACCAATGATGCGTATGTGCACAGTACATGCCCTGACTCTGCGTGGTGACAGGGACATGGTGCCTTTGTGGTGCTCCTCCCAAAGGCACATAATCCCAGTCTAATCATGAGGAAGATGTTTGGAAAACCTCATCTTCAGGACCTTGTACAAAACACCTGGCCAGTCCTCCTTACATGTCATCATGCGATGTCAAAGTCATCAAAGATAATATAAGCCTGAGAAACCGTCACAGCCAGCGGGTGCCAGGAGACAACTAAATGTGATATGCCCTTCTGGGGGGGGTCCTGGGCAGCAGAAGGGTCACTTAATCAAAATCAAGGAAATTGAGTAGCAATATTAGTTTATAACAATGTTCAGTTAATTGATATTGGTTCAGTAATGCTAACAAATGTAGGGTAACCATAACTAATGTAAGATTTTAGTGATTAGGCGAGCTGGGGCATATGACAATTATCTCTACCATCTTTGTAACTTTCTTTGTTTGTTTGTTTCTTTTTCTTTTTTTTTTTTTTTTTT